>JAULCE010266627.1:0-18226 GCA_032359355.1 Macoma nasuta | reverse complement strand
GTGTGTGTTTTTTTTTTTTTTTGTTTTTGTTTGCGCGCGCGCGCGCGCGCGTGTGTGTGTGTGTGTGTGCGTGTGTAGCTGTGTGAGTTAGTTGTAAAAGAACTTGTTTCGGTGCTGTTTGGGTGGCTCCTTGTTTTGTTTTTGTCCTTCAAGACCTTCTTTACTGCTTTTTTAAATGTATAACATCAAAAGTGTTAAACAGGTACCACATATTTCCGAACGAACTCATCGAATGACATGTATGGGAAATGTCTTTCTGAAAATGCAGCCCAACAAGACATAAAACAACTAACATATATGAATGAAACATAAGCTTTGGATTCTGTATGACTTGAAATTAGAAAGATTCGCATTTATCCTAACATTTATTTTATCTTTACTTTGCAGGAAATCTCTGTAGATGCACGGGTTATCGTCCAATTTTAGATGCGTTGTCTCCTTTTACAGAGGTAAAATGTTATTTGACCGTTTCCTAAACCATTTCATACTTTTCAGTTATTAGCTAATTTTGCCTTATACAAGCTATTGGCGAACCATTGATAAACGCTACACATTGTTTGATTCAGATGAGACGCTAAGAAACTATCTGCCGTATAGCTTCAATCGACACTCTTTGCAGACGATATCATTCAACAGTTTGCTTCGATTGCTAAAATGTAGCCATGTTGTTAATGGAATACCGCTATAAATTTAATCATTTATGAAATATTAAATATTTTACAGGAAGGGTGTCCAATGGGCGAAGAATGCTGCAAGACAATAAATCTAGAGGTCAGCAATGAACCATAGAATAAGATGTATCAAAATGACTGTTAGCCCTCGTACAGCTCTGAATGTTCCTGTTATTACCCTTAGAAAACAATCAGATCATAAGAATACTATTGTCACAAGTTGCAATGGTCGATTGTGTAGGATAATTACGGCATGCTCATGATATATCATGATTACTCATGAAACAATGGTATTTACATGAATTTGGCATGTTGAATTAAAAACTTAGTTTTGCGTACTTAAAATGGAATCAGTGCAAATTTTCCTGACAATGTACTCTACAAATTAGCCACTTTCGACGCCTCCACTGTAGCAGACGACTATTAAAATTAGATAATGTGTCTATAAAACACAGATGCCTCCACTTCAGCTTTGTCAAAAATGGCGTATTTTCACAAAATAAAGGCTCATCACTCCGTAAATATTACTTTCTGGCGGATGAAAATAACCAGGTGCACAAGTTCACAACCTGAAAATTATATCCACGAAGTTTCAAATCTGTTGTACAAACACTTTTGAAGTTATGCGACCAATACAAACGGACGACAGACGGACAATGGCATATATATATATATGCCCTCACCTCTTTTAGTGGGTGGTTGGGGACATAAAAACGTTGAAGGGAACATTTGCTCATGATGATTTTGGAAAACCTTAGGAGTAATATGAACATCAAGCTTTCCAAAGCAATCAAAATTATTGATGATGTAGTTCCCTATGATAACTGACTAGGTGGACTGACCACTGGTTTATATCGAGCCTTAACGCAGTTCTTAAACAAGCGTAAGAAAAATTCACAACAAAACACGCTCGTGCGTGTGCGGGTATGTGTGCGTATGTAGCTTTGTGAGTGTGCCGACAAAGAAGAAATCGTTTCGGTGCTGTTCGAGTGGCTGTTTGTTTACATTTTAAACGCATTATTTTCCAATTAACAATGGAAATGGGTTCGGGTCACACGTTCTTCCAATCTAAGATGACGACCCTTCCCCTATAACGTACATATACATAGTATTAATGTATCAATGGATGTGTAAATCCACATTTCATTATAACATGAATAGATATGATATAATAAAAAAGAAGGTAGCATTTGATCTGAGTTGTCAAAGATTGTTTTCATCTACTTTACGGAGAAGTGGTAATAAGCGTGAATAAGAGAGCGAGAGCTCTCGTATCACGAAAGAAATTTATTATCTGATCATTAAACAAAGTACAGTAAAACAAAGTGTTCTACATCCTCCACATCAAAAGGAGTTGCACGAGCAAAATGGATTATATCGTAAATTGTTAACGAATAAATCACAATCATTTCGGATGCAAGCATGTATAACTGATAGATAACGATGTCCAATTAAATGAAAATGTTGGTACATGACTATGAATATTTTGCCTACCTATTGGTGATTTATAATCTGAAACGGATTCAGTGTTTCTTAAATTAGAATTAAAGTTTATTCCAAACTTCTATGGAGGGTGGGATGCACGACCTTTGAGAATCAGTTGTTCCAACTGGGATATTTCTGATATAGTCCTTGTTAGTTAACGTATACTTGTGTGTTTCTGCAACAGTTGGTGGTATTAGTTCGGAAACATAGGAAGGTAGTTAACCATTCGTTGCTTTATACATAAAGTGCATCTTTTGTATCTGTCGTCTTTTATCAAGAGATTGCCATCCGCACTCGCGGTAAAGATTTATTAACAGGTCGCGTAAGGCCTGTAACAATTATTGCTGCCTCATGTTTTAGTTTCTGTAGATATTCAGAACATCCATCAATGCAACCATCCCATGCAACGGAGGCATATCCAAGGATAGGGCATACATGTGAAAGATATATTTTATTTAGCGAGCTTCTATCAAGAGTAAACGTGTGTTTCATTATTTGACCAATGACTTAAGAAGGAGTCTGTAAGTCTGGAT
This sequence comes from Macoma nasuta, assembly GCA_032359355.1. NCBI lineage: Eukaryota > Metazoa > Mollusca > Bivalvia > Cardiida > Tellinidae > Macoma > Macoma nasuta. The sequence goes on along the minus strand of JAULCE010266627.1, from coordinate 15,537 downwards.
ATAATTTCAATATGAGCATTTCACTGACCTTTGTTATTCAAAGTAACACCCAGATACTTATGATGTTCTACAAATTGTATGTTTTTATCGTCAGCAACTAGGTTTGATAGACTGTCGTAAGGTTTAAGAGAAAAAAGCCTTAGTCTTGTTTGGGTGAAAAGTCACAAGCCCATGCAGATAGTAATTCTAAATCATGTTTGACTATTCCTTCTATATTTTCAATAACTATTGCAGAATAGAAAAGCAGACTATCATCAGCAAAGAGTTTGTTTAGGCTCAACAGAGTCAGAGATATCATTGATATATATCGAAAAAGCTGTTTGTTTCGTATATGATGTTTCCTGCAAGACCTTCTTTTCTCCTTTTCAAAGTACATTGTTTTCTTTTAGTAGCAAAGATACATTACCTGTTTTAAAAAACTTCATTTCTGTGTGTACAACTATCAATTATCGGAAACTAAACGCCGCGATATTTTCAATACCTACACCGCCGGTCCTATGGACCCGGTTATTATACCGCAACTCCGCAATAATTCTGTTTCCGGTTCACCATATTGGCGTAGGATAAGCGAAGTATCATCTGTTTTGTCTTAATCCGTTTGGATCCATAAATTAACAATAATTAATTACCTTAAATTAGTAAATTGTTTCATAAGTTTTTCTTTATATATCTTAATTTACATTTGGTCATTTCGTGGTGCAGGCTAACGAAGTCAGAAGAATAGGACTGATTCGTCGTCCAATTTTTCTCGGCGGAAATGGATATCAAGATCTAGTTCTGATGATCACTCTATGTCCTCAGGGAATATCCCACCTGTACTGAACAAGCAATTAATTTATTCCGGCAGCTCATCGTCTGTGCACGAGAGTATGAACATTTTGTTCACTTCTCAAAACCGGTCTCATGATACTCTCTATCTAACCGACCGCAAGGCAATGACCCTGGCAGACCCTGGGGCGGCTCGGAAAGAGGCTTTGCCAACGAGGGTCGGGAGACTAAACTCTGGTACTGTATGATTCATCAGTGTTAAATTCAGCAGCTTGGGCAAAAGATGCCTACGCCTTTCCATCGTGCGTTCTCATTCCGTTGGTCCTCAGGTAGATTAGGACATCTATGTGCATGCTCTACACTCACGTTTGGTCGTTGTCAGGGAGGGACTTAGAAAAAGGAAGTTGTCTTCTCGAGTCGCCTGTATTATTGCAAAAACACGTAGACTTTCCACTTCTACGGTTAACGAGGCCAAATGGTGAGTCTTCACCAATGGCTGTAATTCACGATAGATTGATACAATCCATCCATCTATCCGACACATAGCAGATTCCTTGGTTTTCCTTTTTAAGCCAAGAAACTTGCAGTCAGCTCCATCAAAGGGGTATAGAACTATGCTTTACAACACCTAAAAATTAAGAGGTATAAAAACATTGGCACAGATTCTCATAATTAATGTTTTGTTCGTTCTTTTATGTGAAAAGCCATCCGGCTGGCTTGCGATAGGTCAGTGGTTCTACCCAGTTGTCTGTCTGCGCAACTCAGACGGGTTTCTCGGGTTATTCTCCGCTTACAATTAGCCGAACGCGCGCAATGATTGAAATATTGTCGAAGTGACGTAAAAACCTACAAAACACGAACAAACAAATCAAATCGTTCTTTTGAACTGTCGAGACCTGTCTGTAAGTCTCTAAATTCCAAATGGGATTTATCTTGTGTCCTCTGGTTCCTTACCACGGCACTATTTAAACCGTTGGACTATGCCTTTATTTGACATTTATACTGGAAAACTGTTTTTTTTCTAAGCATGTCTTCGGCTCAGCGTAGGAGTGAAAGTCCACTCTCTATGGAAGAAGGTTTTCTCAAAACTAATAATGTCATTAATGTGCCGAGCGGACATTTTTGCTAAAAACCAAATTCCCTCTGTGACTCCCTCTTCTTTTGTCATTCCAAGTATTTCAACACGCAGTGGACATGATTCAATGATCGCCTTTTCTGTCCAGTTAGGGCCACTATGTTCTATCTAAACAGATTATACTCTTTTCGTGGCTCTAGAAACATACTTTTTCGTACCGATCAAAGGGTAAGACGGTATCTCGGCGACAACCATTTCTAGATTGATTGCCCTTATAAACCGTCATATTCCTATCTAACAAAAAGAGATCTATCTTATCTTAAGATAAGACCACATGCACCTTTTGTAATCTTGCTCCATAGACGATATGATAAAAACTGCATTTTGTAGAAATAACTCACCCTTATCCTCTTTTTATCTTTGCCCTTCTTTCGATGCCAACAAAGAATTATTTCACATAAGTTGTTTAGAGAAACAACTTGTCATGGAGCCTAGTTCGATAGTTTTTTACCAACAAAGGCGAACATGATTTGACGACAGCTTAAGTATATTTTGCTACTAGAATTACTACTGCTGATTTTTCAATGATTAAAAGTACCTGAAGTTAGAAAATACTTCCCTGTAATAACAGAGTCTCGCCTCCCTCCTTATTCTGTTTTATTTGATATATTTCTTGGAAACAGAATAATTACTCACATCCGGGATGTGCGGTTTAATACCCCGGTCCATTGGACCTGCTGTAAATGTACCGCAAAGTTTGTGGCATTTTAGATTCCGGTAAATGGTAATTATAGAAAAAAAACGATAAGTATTTTATAACTAAAATTATTACTTTTTTCTATAATAGTTTAGTGTTTTATATATAGCGTTTATATTACAATAAGTTATATAGCCTTATCTATTCCAGCCATTCAGTGGAACTCATTCAACTTGAAATGTTTAACTTCTTATTGCTACTACATTATATGTTTATACTTAAATTAGATATTGAAAAAGGTTTGTGAGGTTTTGTTTGTGAAATTACCAGTGTAAAAACTACAAGCTTGAGTGTAAGTCAAGTAGTACTAAGGTTTTTATGATTTATTGTCGTTTTCCATGATATATTTAGGGGATAACCGCGCCGTACTTGAAGATTTGCGGACGTGTATCGTTGGTTTATATGTCGCAAATTTAGTTTAACAAGCGACGCTATTACAGCGTTATAGCTTGGCAGGCTTGTTTCATTGTGAAAAACAGATATTTCAAGATGCTTTACTGTTGTTCTGACGGTAATACGGTAAGTTCATGTAGAAGTGATTCGACACACACGCTGTGAATATTAATTAGGCTTTCCGACAGTATATCGTAGATTTATATGCTGCAAATTCCGGCCGATTACCAAATCAAAACGTTTGTTACAAAAAGGATGCATTAGCTTGTTGTTTGCATTGACTTAACACTTCCAATCAGGTATTTTATGAAATTTAAGTTTAATTGTATACTATAAATCAAAAAGGCGTCAGGTGCGTTCTGTAACAATATCATAACTGTTGTAAAACGAGCACATAGTGTGAATTTAACATTCTTACACTGTACGACATAGCTGCTTATAAAGCTTGGAAACATAATATTTTCTTTGTTTTACATGCTTCGACCATGTTTGAGTATAAACTAGCTATTTATATATATATATCATTAACAAAACGACTTTGTAATCCCTGTTTTCCTATTCAGGTTAGCGAGGCCACAGCGTCATCTGACAAACATGAAGAAACACAACTTCCAATATTTCCTCCAGAATTACAGGTTCGTACGTCTCGCCTCTTTTTTATAAAACTCCTAAATATCGGTATTACACTGAGCTGAGATATGTACTTTTATCTCACTTATACTTATATCTCAATATAATCTTGCAATTTTGAGATTTAAATATACCCGTTGAATGAGCCGATGAATACATTATTTAAGTTTGTGTATGTTTCTTTTCAAAAAAAGGTAGATGAATCATTATATACCCGATTGCATACAGACACTTTTTCTCATAAGTATAAGTATATGCTATAGCATGCTATTGTATGCCCTCCTTTAAGCGACTATGTTTATGACGGACGGGTCAGGAAATTCCCTTTCAGTGACACCTTCTCAACTAAAAGCTCTATTACCACACTGTTTTAAACAAATAATAAAATTCTTACATGTCGTATTATATATTCTTCCTCTTTATCAGATTACTTCAATTGTAAATTAGCCTGAAAAAAACCCCGTATGAAATCATAGTCTGATGCACTTCGAAGTGATAAAAACATTCATGCAAGACACGTTGCTTATAATAAAACCATACTATGACGGTTTAGAATAATCTGAGATTCCTGGGATATCTAGGAATAAGCAATAAAGTGTTCTGACTTATACGGAACAAGGCAGTAGTCATTCACGAAGCTTTATATTTCCTGCAGCTACCAAACGAATACCACAACAAGTTTGCCCACTTTGGTAATGGTAAAATGGCATGGTATCGACCAACTACGCTGGCTGGTCTTGTGTCTCTTAAAGACAAGTTCCTAGATGCACCTATCGCAATGGGCAACACAACACTTGGTAAATTAAAAAAATCCTCACCCCATTTCCAAAACTGGCTACTATTCAAACTCTTGTCTGTTCAAATATTAAAAGACTTGATCCGCAATATTCTTATGCGAAACTTTTGTATTTATGTCAAACAGAAAAATTCCAATCAGACGTAAAGACAGGCCAGTAAATAACTGATCAGGTTTGATCCTGAACATCATCATACTGCATGTTTGAAATAACGTCCCTTTCTTAGAATTCACCAGCTCTTGTTTTCAAGTACAAACAATATAACTTATAACCATGTTTATCACAACTAAAGAAATATTTTCAAACACCGTTGATACCCGTTCAGACGCCGAGAATTCATTGTCTGATATGGGTCAAATCAGTTTGATACTCGGACAAAACTATTAGCAAATTTGAAGCGAACCTTACCAGGCAAATGCACGAAACACATTAACTCTAGGTAAAAGCAATAACATTCCGGTTCGATACCTGATGTTCAAAGTTTTAAATTGAGCAACTGCTTAGTATAAGAAGATCATTTGGAGCGATCTCGACGTTCATATAATATCTTGCGGTCCTATTTCTAGTCCAGTATCGGTTGAAAGGCAAATGTTCCAAAGTGATATACGCCGGCGATATCGCAGACCTTAAAATAGGAGAGGAAACGGACAAAGGCATATCTTTCGGGGCTGCTGTTACCATATCTGCGTTTAGAGAACATATGAGCAGCCTCTGTGGAAGACTTGAAGGTAGTTCTCTGAATCGTAAGAAATTTTGACACTCTAACCTTCAATCGTCCCCCAGTTTATATAAGCTTCTAAGAGGGTCAGGTAAGATGTTTGAGACATTGTCTGCAGGGTCTCTTTTTCTACTTTGATTTTTTATGTTTCTTGCGAACTTGTATGAAACGACAAATTACTAGAGAACTTGCATGTTTTTAATCAATTACTCTGTCTGCTATATTAATATTCAACAACAATTAAAATGCTGATAAAAAAGGATGGATATATATGAGCAACGATCATATCAATTTTGAATGGTGTTGAAAATATTGTGAGAAATATAGCATTTGCTCGTTTTAAGAAAGTTCTCACAATGTTTTCAAAATCCATATGCGACAGGGGCGCCAAAAGCTCTTCTCTGGAGTAAAGTGTTAATAAACAGGAATGTCGAAAGGGAGCTACCTGTATCTCTGTAGTAAGTGTCTACGTTTTATGATGAATATTCGCTTTAGTTATGACAGGGTATAAACAACTTATCATACATCTGAATAATAGTAGAACGTTGATGGTTGATAATGCATATGTGTGGCTGTTTGTTTTGTATGTGGTATTAAGTGCAATACCTTCTTGTCTACATTTACAAAATACTTGGTAATCAAATGCAGGGCTCAGAATATATACTAAGAGAAATTAGAAATGTGACTCGAATCCCATAGGTTTAACATAGAGACCTACTTAGAGGAAATGTGTAGTTTATATCAGTGGGTTTAAAATCTATTGATAGCCGAATCTACAGAGCTAATGCTGGTGTACATGAAATTAAAACAAAACGTGTTTGAAATCTACTGACATGATTCGAAGACTGTCATCCAAATAACACTCTTTATATAATGTAAAGGAAGGAAATGTCACATTTTAAACAAACAGTTCAAAGCCTTTATACTATGGAAATCGAAAAAAATGAATTTTGCTAAAAACCGTGATAGTAAACCACTGTATTAAATAATTATGTCAATCTTTGGTTAATGTTTTGAGAACCACGGATAACGTTAGTTTTCGGAAAAAAGGTCGATAACCCATTCATGGAGAAATATTCTGTCAATAATCAAATAGGTCAAAACATTTTCTTCAAGAAATTGAAACACCTTCATACAAATATACAGTTGTTGCGTTTCTTTTTTCTTTAAGTATATACAATTACACACGTGTATGTTCTATGGCGATGTTACTCGCATTATAATTGTTAGTAAAATTAGTAATATTTCTACACGTATTGTCATACAATTTTGGTGCGAGTTTAGTTGTGGGGCAAACATTAAATGACATACATATTTTCTAACGATTACCTTTTAAATAACTGCAGAACGCAAGCGCCGACATTTTCCGAGTCTTCTGGCAATGACAGAGAAATACGGCTCGGAGCAAATCCGCAATGTCGCTGTAAGTAATCTAAGGAATAAATAACAGTTATCATCTCTATCGCCTGTGTTAATCCATTTATTAGGTGTGGCGCCAGATTTAAACTGGTGTTTGCTTTTAATCAAACAATTTAACGGGAAAATAACAGAGATAAATAGTTAAAGCCGTATTATCATTCAAATTTCGTTTAAACAGCGTGATTCCCTATCATTCATGCATAAAATATGCAAAATATTACTGTCGAATCCGTTTACCTTTCAAACAATACATAGTTGACTCCTTAGTATCAATAATGTAAACTGTTTATTTGTTCGAGAGATGGGACACACATTAGACCAATGTTCCACTTCAACAGTTGTCACCGTCAGTTTCTTATATTTTTCTATTCGAATTATACAATAAAAAAGAACAACAAATGTTTTTTTATTATGAATGATTTACCAAGCAAACTTCGAATCCAGCCTTCTGATTTGAACAGAGGTATTACCCAATATTTTTAACCCCGACGTAAACTTAATGAATGAATTTATTATATTGTGGTTACATCGGCAATATATGAATTTTTGTGAGTGGTTCTTGCTGCTCCTGCATGATCTGCACTGATCGCAATTCAAGGTTAAAGTTACAGAACTCGCAATCAAATGCTACCTCTGGTATATTTAATCAAAATGACATGGTCAGGTCGGGGTTTTTAATTTCGGATATTATAGCGCGTCAGTTGTTATAAAGAAACTTTGTCTTTCCAGACACTAGGTGGAAGCATTCAGTCGGGCAGATCCAACTCTGATGTCATCACGGCGCTGACTGCCTTCCAAGCTTCTGTCACCGTCACTTCAGGTGAAGTTATTGTTTTATATAAGTAGTTCCAATAAATTGTTTCACCAAACAAAATATATTTGAAAACATTTTAATGAGTTAATATTAATGATATACAAGTATTTGATAATACTTCTACACCAACCAGTTCTGCAAATTGAAAGTGCATTAACGGAACAATCATCAATGTTTAGGGTATAAGTTGCATACGAGTTAACGCAAACACGTACTTTAATTGGTAATACGTACACAATGTGTATCAATTCCTCCTTTTCAACAAAACCTTTAATTATAATCTGCTATTTTTGCGTCATAGAGTGCTTCTATGTGGTAAATGGTTGGGTATACGATACCTATCTTTTACATGCCGTGTATATGTCTTCTATTCCCAGTGAGCGGAGAAAGATCAGTGCCTCTAGAGGAGCTTACCCTGAAGAATAACGAGGTGATCAGATGTGTGACGATTCCATTCACAGATCATGTAAGTGGTTTAATTGACTATTGTTTTCTCTAAGGCAATATTATTATGAGATTTGTCTATGCCGACATCAGTAAATCACTTGTATGTGGACTTATTCGCGTTTCATATAATGACGTAATTTGGGTTGGTTTGACGGCACCAGTTTAGAGCTATTCAAGTGGCTTTACGAGTTTCTATTACCATAACCTTGCACTGATAGTATTCACTATTTACTGATTGGCATTATCTAATTGTCGATACAATGCAATCTGTCAGATTATGATACTTGTAATGAAATTATGTAAACTGTTCAATTATTATATATAAAAGACATATTGTTTTTAGGTGTTGTCATTTCAGTTTGGTACAGGCACATTAACAACACATGCCTGTACCAAACTCACTATGGAATGTGAGTCAATCATAACTGTGGTGGTTTAATTCATTCTATCAATACCAGAAGCATTGGAGCAAAGCTGACGTGTACATACTGCAACAAGGCTAAGCCCACAGTACTTGTCACCAATTGGCGCATCATTTTTATTTTGTGCTTGCAGCTATACCTATAAATTGAGATCAACAAGATGTTTTGCATTTCTAATATTTTGCATCTTTTATTTTAAGATACATACCGATGTTTCAAATGACTTATTTGACAATTCATTAAAAATGATGTTTGTTTAAAACAATAGTACATCTAGTCCATCTTAACCCTTAGCCCGCTGTTCGCGACTACTACGATAATTCAAACAGCTTGAATCGAGATCAGACGCACTCGGCGTCTGATCTGGATCCAAGCTGTTTTACACTGAGACAATAGGTCCACCAAATTTCAAGAAAATAGGACGATATTTAAAAGTAAAGCAGACGACATTTTCAGCAGACGACAATTTTCGCAGCAGGCGAAGGGTAAATGTAAATCTACAGAATATTGGAATCTTAAGAAAAGCTACGGGTAACCCTTACCCAAGTCCCTTTTCCCTTTTCCGCTATTTACGACTATACCATTTTATGAAAGCTTCTAAGAGGGGTCAGGTAAGAGGTGTTAAGCATAGTCTGCAGGATCTCTTTTCTACTTATAGTCGATATGGCTGTTTGTGCAAACAGATTAGATCAAGATCAAACGCCAAGTTAATGATAAAAATCAAATTCATCGGAAAAAAGGGATAAGGGTAAATGGCACTCAGACGAGTATTTCGGCAGGCGATTTTTGGCGAACCGAGGTAAGGGTTAAGACAATCTCATTGTTTTCAATATAAGTGTCAAGTTAGCTTTCAATTTTGCAGGAAGATGTTTTTGAGTTTTACAAACTGGCAGATAGAATGACATTTTCTTTTGCCATTGTTAACTGCGGGGTACATTTGAGACTGAAAGAGGACAAGGTGCAGAAGATGAGGTAGGTCTAAACCGTAATCTTCCATTTGTATTCAAGGATAATATTCCGGCATTGCCATATTTGACAAAATATCTCATATTATGTGCGTTTAATTACATAATCAAATCAAATTGACTTTTCCCAATGCAAAACACCATCTGAATGATTAAACATAACAATGGAAAATTGATCATTTTTATCTGACGAGTAATGTTGCTTCATATTCCACAAAGAGTATTCCTAGATTTTTGCTACAGAATCGTCGAAAATCGTTTTTATGTGGTTAAGGTTTATATATTAATCTGAAATCGAAATTTGGTTCAGAAAAAGAACGAGTATTTTGAGTTTTTTTATTGAGCACAAATGCCTCCTCGACAACATTCTACAGTTTATATTATTCTTGTCTCATTTGCGTGGAGTCACTGTTAGCCATTAGTTAACTTAAACCAAATGCTCAAGTTTCGTTGTATATAAAGGTTTGGTTGTCTCTGATAAGGTCTTTTTATATTTTCGGCAACATACTTAGAATAAGATATTATGAGCACATGATACATTGTCAGGATTCGAGTGAGATTAATCCCCAACCCTCTTACACCAATTCAAAAGAATAAAAAGTCGAACTTCAAACACAAAATTACTTCAATACGACCAACAGTCTACTTTTTATTTTCTAAGGCTATGCTTTGGGGGTTTTGCACCAGGAAAATCGGTTCTTGCAAACAAAACATCAACATTGGCCATCGGCAGGTATTTACTAGTATAACAGTTCATTTTATTCCGATATATTTTTATTGTAAATTATATACACATGCTTACCCTCGGGTTGAATATAAATGGTATAACGTCCATCCTATTATATAGAATTTGTCCTCACCTTCTAATTTTAGAACCATTTACATATAGAAAAAGATGTGTACTCCGAAATTAAAATTGTACATGATAACTACTTTTATAACTCATTACGTAAGTCATCGGGGGGCGCAGAGTGTGGATTCTACATTTGCTGCAACTACGCTTAAAAGCGTTCAATTGAAGTAAATGATGGGTAGACAAGCTGAACGCCTTTACAGAGCCTGGGACGATAAACTACTACACGAGATGATTTCAGTCATGGTAAAGGAACTAACAGAAGAAAACAAGACTCGAGACCATGTATACAAGGTTCCCGTGGCGGCAGCATGTCTGTATAAATTCTACACATCTGTCAGAAACACACTGGTATGGCAGCAAGATTATGCCGTGTATTAATCAATTAACAAGCAGAACACTTTGTCGTTTTGCAAAACATGTCATCTGTTGAAATATATATAAGTGTCATTCGCAAAACTATAGTTATTGTGTGAAACAGTTTGGATCCTGGTGAAAAGTAGTCAAATCTTTATATAAAATACAGCGAAATCATGTATTGATCCTTAGAATGCAAGTGATAAATGTTGGAGATTCTAACGTAAAGGTCAGAAATGGTAAAATGATAATCAGTTTTATTTTCTTACTGAGAAACAAAACATTTTATTGAGTCCAAGCCGTTTGACGATAAAAATACTGGCAATAAATGTACCCAACAGGTAGTTACATATTTTGTTTCGTGTTTTATCCACCACTTCTATTGATTCTTTCACTCTTTTGGCACCAAGTTCAAAATTATCGGAGATATACAATAAGTGAAGCCCCGTATCAGACGTCTTTATTTGACAATGACTATTTTATGTGCTATCGGGCCTGAAAGAGATACAATGCATATTCATGGTTTGCTTTTCCTCAAACAGACATCTGCAGAAGATGAAGGGTGTTTATTGAAGGGCATTGATATGCCCCCATCAAGCAGCACACAAGTGTATCATCCCTGCACAGATGACGGTCAGCCTGACATTGATCCTGTAGGACGACCTATTCCCAACGTCTCATCAGGACCTATTGTGTCAGGAGAGGCGTTATTCGTGGATGATATGCCGTCCTTACAAGGTGGTTCAATAGTGACATTAAACCTAAAATCACAGAACTGAAACTTAAATTGATGATTTTACCGTTTTTTTGCAATAAAAAATATGTCATATAGACTGGTTATAAAAAACCTCATGGCGCGTTTTTAAAGCTAAGAGCTTTGAACCGATGTGTAAAACTGTTTTGCTTTCTCCGATCGAGTTTTGTTTCGGATCCGATTTCGTTTTCAATTAAATATGATTGTGTAATGATTTAAGTCAGACAGAATAAAGGCCAACTTATTTTTCAATACAGGTTATGCAAATGACATACATCTCTTATTGCCTACTTTTTATAACGGATTGACATATGCACCATATGGTAGGTTTTGTGTTCGCCTCCTCATTTGGGTTGATTTGATGCTGTACCATATCAATGAACCTATGTGTCGATGTATACTGAGAGTTTCGAAAAACGAAAACCAAATATTTAAATGTCATGTTATTAAGTCATAAGGTTTGGTTTGACGTCACCAGCGAACTTCAATGCTAGGCCGACCATTTCTTCGGATTTTTCCGGAGATCTCCGGATTTTTCCGAATTTTTAAAAAAATTTCTATATAACCATCTTTCTAATATTTCAAGCAGCATGAATCATAATGAGACGCCGTGTCATACGGCGTCTCATTGTGATCCATGCTGCTTGCAAATGTCATCATATTTTCTTCCGTAGCACGCATAAAGGTGAATATTTGCCAAGACCTCCAGATTTTTCATGGTCCAGTTATGGTCACCCTGTCAGATGTATGTGATTAAACTCAGACTCAATAGTTACAATCAACGAACATCATATCTCATAGTCACCAACGCATTCTTAGCCTCAATTCTCAAGAATAATATTTTCCAACATTTTTGGCACCCATCTTCTACCATTCGGATGGGGTTGGAGGTGTAGATATTATTCCTGGGTTTCGAGTCTGAAAATAGGTTGCCTGATTTTGGCAAAAACCGCTTAACAGCCGAGTTCAAATGTTTGCAGATACGAATTCCTTTCGTGAAGGTCGTCAACTGGGCTTGAGGGTATGGTATTATATATTGAATATTGCTTTAACCCTAAGTCACAAGCATAAACATGTTGTTTACCAAATTTAAGATAGGGGGCAAATCAGTAAAACATTGAAATTTTATTTCTTAAAGATGGATGGATTCTAAATCGCGGCTGTGTCAAAAGCCGATTCATTTAGATTGAGATAGGGTTGATTTTAATATACTTGTGTATACTTATATTTCAGATTATGAACCGGGACTACTTACGCCTTACTTTCGCGCTAAGCATGCAATCTGGTCTTTGAAAACGCATATAGCCCACTTGTGGCAACAATTTTAAGAGGAATCGTCCAACTTATGACAGGAACAGTTCTTTTGCAGAGAAACAGGGTTGATTTTTCAAAATAGTACTTTTTCTACGATTTTGAAAGTTTTCATTAATTACAATCATTTCAGATTCTGGCCAGAGGGCTCATAATCCGATATGGGTCTTAAGTGTTTCCAATCTTCACTTAAGGTAGACGCAAGGCACAAATGGGTTAATGCAGACACAATCAGTATGTTCCGTCGACAACTGTTGCATACAGACATTGTGTTAAAAGTATAATATAAAAATTCTGTAAAAGGGTGATCCTTCAAAAGCAAGAAAGCCAATTCATATAGAGAAAATTGCAGACTCGGTTTTATTGAGTCTGTTCATGAGTAGTAATCAAAGATGCAACACTACTCACGCCCCCTAGCACCGGCTTAAGCGGTATTCAATTTTCAAAACTTAAATTGTTGAAATTCATGATCTCGAAGGACCAGAAAATATAACAACACTGAGAATGAAGTTTAATTAATTTGAACCCAAACTTTGAATTTCATATTGAAGTGTTTGCAATTCAAACTCAATGCAATTGTCCCATAACGAGCTTTGACCCTATACGTTTTATAGCATATGATCACGTACTTCTAAGGGTCTAATCGAGACAGTACTCTGTATTGTAAAACAGTATAGACTAAATTTCCGGTTATTGTATGTGTGGTTTAGTATGGAACCAGGTTGATTTGCATATGTTCTAAATGCTTAACGAACTAAGCACTTTAGTGCAACCATAAATCAATGGTTTGAATTAGCGTTTTTCGAAAATATCCGAAGTCTATTATCTTTATGTATGTTTGGCATCCATCATATGTTGCAATGAATAACCTCACTGAAGTATATTTATATAATAAAGGAGAGAAATACATGTATGCTAGACACATATTATGGCCACTCCAAGCTTGGAAACAAAATTGGGCAATCATTGCATTCTACTTATTGATGTCTACATTATCAATTGATACTTTTTCAATCAGTTTGACTGAAAATTATTAAGTGTGGGTTCATCTATGATCTAAGTTTTGTAAGAACGCAAGTTCCAAAGTTAGCTTTCTTTTCCGATCTCGGTTGAGTCAAATACATGCTTAAATCGAAACCTAAATGCAGCAACAAAAGGTTGTTGGTGTGTGGATGTGTGTCGAAGTTGAGTTGGAAATTTTTACAAATTCCACTTATCCGAAATTCGAACTAATTACGATAGTCCCCGACGCTACGAGTTTAAACTGAGTAAAGTGTCGAATCCGTTAGGTGCACGCAAAGTTTCCCTAGGTGGCATATTCTGTCGACCATCCAACTATCTCACAAGTAGCATGCGAAGGGGAATCCAGATCATTCAGACCCAGATCACTTATAATACCTTTTAATGGATGTTTTTTCACTCATCTTTCGTTTAAACCTCTCCAGAGACACCTTTTTAGTGCTGTCATTGAAAATATTGTAGGAAATGCTCCATTTTCAAAAATGATTTCAATACAATTCAATATTTTCAATACAATTCGAAAATGGCATTTATTTTTGCCAATATTTTTACATTTTTTATTAGATGCTTTCCTAGTGAAATAGTCTAACACAGCATACCGTTAAAAAGGGTTATGGGTAAAGTGTTAGAGCGTCTTCACTCGCAGGGCATACTCTGATCTGACGGTTGGTCTGGGTATAATGTTTTGGCAGTATGTGAACGCCTTTAACCCTTTTGGCGCCAAATTTAAATCTGTCGTCTGCGACAAATCTCAAATCAATTATTTTTTAAGAAAAGAAAAACATATTAATATAGGAACACATTACACTTTTCGATACGAAAACAAGACTTATCTATATGGCAAAAAGTGTAGTCCCTGATCAGACGACGCCTTGGAAAGACGGATGCTGATCTGGGACTGCACTATTTGCCATGACGCAACTAGGCGACTACGGCGCAAAAAAGGTTAACCAAGGCGTCAATAATATATCGAGCACAAGGCAGTTAATGTTTATATATATGATACAACTTACATTGACATGATTATTGGCACGGTCGGCGAGACAACATGCATCTGGATAGGTAATCCGGTTGATCCTAAATAGTTCACCCGATATAATAAAGTTTGTCACAGTGAACACAAGCAAAATACCTTTACATTGCTTAGCCAACCAGTGTATCACAAGCACAAACCTTTCTTAAATAATTACGCACTGTTGATAAAATAATATCAAACTTCAGCTAGTAGTGGGGGTTAAGTATTATTCTCTAGGTTTCCTTTATATTTTAAAAGTACAAAAATAGAAACATGAAACAACAACATATTTACATTAATGATAGGACATAAGCCTTTCTGAATTAAAACAACACGTGAACTTGCAAAGAACTTGGCTTAAGATCAGTAATAATCCATAACCCAAGCTGGATCAGTGACTGCATTTTTATGGGCAACAGGGTATAAACTAATGTTGATAATAAGAAATATCAAATAGTGAGGAGATAGATAATGTGCAGCAGCTGACCCATAGAAACTAAGTTGCTATAAAACAGCGGTGGTGTGGTAGTCCAGGGGTAAGACCTAGGACTACTAATCCAGAGGTCTGGGGTTCAATCCACGCTATTGGCTGGAAATTTCTGAGATGCTTTTAAATGTCTCCAATCCACACGGAGGCCGAGGAAAAACTGGCTGTGATGCTTGAAGTGCCCGTATGAGTAACCAATAAACCGCATTGACTTGTGACAGGACTTGTCACAATTAGTCCGAAAAGCCAAATAATGAATGAAAGAATAATATGGAAAGGTAGAGAGAAGTTGAGGAAACTGTCGACCTGGCGCGTAGTCAAAGTGACACGTATGTTGTAACACATTACTGGCTAAAAAAGTAAAACATTGCAGTGGCAAGTCAGCAGAGGTGATTGTGGGCAGAGTTTCTCAGCGTGGCATGGATGACCTAGCTGGCAGAGAAAACGGTAAAAAAGTTGCTATAAAATATTATATTTTCGGCAATATCAGTTACTTCCGCCTAAAACGATACTGACGTCGTTATATCATCGTTAT
>JAULCE010266626.1:0-27974 GCA_032359355.1 Macoma nasuta | reverse complement strand
GACAATCAGTTTATCCTCAGAATTTTCATGGATCCGATCAACCCTTTATAAGAATAACAGCCTAAATGCTATTTCCCTGTTGGCAATGATAACAAGGTTCCGATAAAAGAAAAGAGCCGCTTTAACCAACGCAGTTCACGGCGGCGAGTTTTACAACGCCGGTACATATGCGGTGTGTACACAAGATGTTCCTCCGTTCGAAACGCCAAGGGCAGAAAGCTAGGGTCAGGTCTATCCGACAGCCAGTTGGTGGAGTTATGAATATTCAACACTTTAAGTCGGCGGGAAAAAGGGAAAAGGCAGTGATCTCCCCTGATAGATCTCGTTTACAGGTGCGCGAACCTCATTCCAAATGGGTTTCGAAATGAGCCGAGATGTTACGATTAACATGATCTTATTACGTTTTATTTTTTTATCACGTGACTGCTATTTTTCATTACAGTCAAACCTGTATTAAAGGCGTTTGCGGCAGTTAGGGTGATTTTTGTTCTAAATAATAGATTTTGTTTAAACTTTGTAGTTTGAAAGAACAAGCAAATACTAGTTGAAATATGAAATAAAAAATAAGGGTCACCGATAGTTTTAAGATTTTATTGGCTCTTTAAATGCACATTTGTCTACGGTTTAGTACCATTTACAGTAAATGCTAAAATCTCGGACACTCTCTAAACCGGAAGTATGATTAAAATGTTTTTAAGACAGTTTACAGCTTAATGCAGGCTGAAAGTAATACAGAAAGCTTCTATAAACACATGGCATTTAAGACAGGTGATCACCGAATGCAGAGAGCCTTTGAGAGCCTTCTGTATTACTTCCTTCTGCATTAAGTGACCACCTGTCAACAATAGTCACTAGGATATTTTAGATGTCCGCTAAAGTCTGTAGTCTACTAGATAACTTTTTTACGGACGTTTTTATTGCCGACCAGCTGGAAAATTGACCGACAAGCTACATCATGTAGATCTATATATTTTTCTCGTGTATAAATGCCAATATAGGTCATGTATTCAACATTTTTAGTGTATTATTGCTATGAATGTCCATCCAACTACTTTTACGTCAAATTAGTGTCTTATTAACATCTAAAGTCTAAACTGACAATAGTTATGTGTATAATATCGATTGGAGTCCCAGATCCAATGTTCAAGCCAAATTTCGATACAGGAACGTTTATTCTTTTAGTTACACCTTAAGATCAGACACTGAGCAACATACGCACACTAAGACCCTCCATCGTTAGCGACAAAGTTCCTGCAACAAAAATGGCAATATAAATAATTCATTTAATCCGCAGTGGTTTAAAAAACAATTCCTGGCTGCATTATCATGAGGTAATTATATATTATTAAGAAAATATATTATTAAACATCTATACAGACAAAAACCTGGCCCTTACCATAGGCGGATTCAGGGGGTGGGAGAGGAAGGCGGAGCCGGCGAGCTCCCACATAAAATCTAGCGTAAAACTACATATACTAATGAATTTAGTACAGTGGTCAGTTCTAACGCGTAAGATGGTGAAGAATAGCGTGTGTCTCATTGTGCGTATTCAGGTTATTAAACAACACAGACCATTCGTCTACATCTACAACTTTTTTGGCGACAACAATAAACGGAGGTCTTTGTATGTTCTGAGCTCCAGATAACTCGATGATCCTCATCAGGCGTCTCATCTAAATAAAGTTGTGTCTATATCTACGCAACCGACGATTGGCCTAAAAGAAACATTTTCAATAA
The DNA here is from genome assembly GCA_032359355.1 of Macoma nasuta. NCBI lineage: Eukaryota > Metazoa > Mollusca > Bivalvia > Cardiida > Tellinidae > Macoma > Macoma nasuta. The sequence continues at coordinate 26,237 of JAULCE010266626.1, read as the reverse complement.
ATGTGGATCAAGTGAACGTTTATTTTTTGCACGTAACTCCAGAAGCACGATATTTCGGCATCTATTACCTTAGCTTCTGATTAGTATCCAAACTGAAAACATGTATGTGTCTAATATTGCCAGTAATTAAATAATGAGTCCCAGATCCTATGGTCCAGCCAAACCAATGACCATTTCGATACAAGAGGCTGCAATGAACGTTTATTCTTTTATTCACACCTTAAGTTCAGACGCTGAACAACTATGCGATAGCAAAAAAGGGCATATGAACACCCAGACCCTACCTTTATCGGTGGAATTCGTTAGAGGGATACCCAGCGACAAAGTTCCTGCAACAAAAATGGCAACATTTCAGTAAATAACCGAGTTACAAACATTCATTCGTTAGAGCTCCAGATAACACTTTGTGTCTCATGCGGCGTCTGATCTAGATTTAAATTGTGTCTATATCTTCGCAGCCGTTTAACCGATCTGTATGTTTTGAACACCAGCGTCATCATAAAGGCAAGCTATTTAACATACTTAAACTTCGGATCTCCGACTTTGCCAGTGGTTGTTAGATCCGGGTTAACGCCCCTGAGAATGCATTAGCTTGCAACTGATACGGTGGAGAAAATATTATATTGTAAAACAATTGGGATTATTTTCTCTCTTAAAAGTTAAAAGAGTAGGCATTTTATGCAACTTTTTTCTTATTTGCTAATTCTTTCTCCTTCAGTTTGAAATCTAGAGCCTCTCAGAGGTCCATATCATACACGGAGAACCCATTCCTTAGCAATATTTATTTCGGATGTTAGAGGGATTCCCAGATTCAAACTTCTTTCATGTCTTGTTAGGTGACACCCGGTTGGAGGATGTCACCAACTGCTCACTTTTTAAATATACACATTCCGTTAATGTCATTATTAATGTTATGCTAGGCGACATCCGGTAGATGGAAGTATGTAACTGTTCACCTTTTAAAGATACAAAGGCCGGTAATGTCATTTGTTCATGTCGCGCTAGGCGACCGCCGGTTGGAAAAGGTCACCAACTGTTCACTTTTTAAGGATACAAAGGCCGGTAATTTGGCATTGTTCGTGGCGTGCTAGGCGACAGCCGGTAGACGGGGGCTGTAACTAGTCACTATTTAAAGATACAAAGACCGATAATGTCCTTGTTTTTGTCATGCTAGGCGACATCCGGTAGACGGAAGTCTGAAACTGTTAACTTTTTAAAGATACAGACCAATTATGTCAATTTTTTAATGTCATGCTAGGCGACAGCCGGTAGACAGAGGTCTGTAACTATTCACTTTTAAAGATGCACAAATGCCGATAATCTCATTATTCATGTTATGCTAGGCGACAGCCGGTAGACGGAAGTATGTAATAATCTCATTATTCATGTTATGCTAGGCGACAGCCGGTAGACGGAGGTCTGTAACCCTCGACCTTTTAAAGATACAATGGCCGGTAATGCCATTGTTCATGTCGTGCTAGGCGACACTCGGTAGACGGAGGTTTGTAACTGTTCACTTTTTAAAGATACAAAGGCCGGTAATGCCATTGTTCATGTCGTGCTAGGCGACACCCGGTAGACGGAGGTCTGTAACATTTCACTTGTTAAAGATACAAAGGCCGGTAATGTCTTTGTTCATGTCGCGCTAGGCGACACTCGGTAGACGGAGGTTTGTAACTGTTCACTTTTTAAAGATACAACAAAGGCCGGTAATATCATTGTTCATGTCGTGCTAGGCGACAGCCGGTAGACGGAGGTTTGTAACTGTTCACTTTTTAAAGATACAAAGGCCGGTAATGTCTTTGTTCATGTCGCGCTAGGCGACACCCGGTAGACGGAGGTCTGTAACATTTCACTTGTTAAAGATACAAAGGCCGGTAATGTCATTGTTCATGTTATGCTAGGCGACAGCCGGTAGACGGAGGTTTGTAACTGTTCACTTTTTGTCTCGCCCTCTATGAGGGTAGCGAGACATAGCCGTCATAATGTCTGTCGAGTGTCTGTGTGTGCGTGCGTCAGTCCGTGCGTGCGTGCGTGCGTGCGTGCGTCCGTCCGACCGACCTTGTCCGGGCTGTAACTTTGTTGCTGATTTAAGGATTTTCAAATAACTTGGCACAATTGTTCACTGTCATGAGCCGATGTGTCGCGTACAAAAACCAGGTCCCTATCTAAACGATCAAGGTCAAAAATTGAGGTCAAAGGTCAAATTTGCGACAAAAAAAGCTTGTCCGGGCTGCAACTTTGTTGCTGATTGAAGGATTTTCAAATAACTTGGCACAATTGTTCACTGTCATTGACCGATGTGTCGCGTATAAAAGCCAGGTCCCTACCTTAAAGGTCAAGGTCAAAAATTGAGGTCAAAGGTCAAATTTTAGACAAAAAAGGCTTGTCCAGGCTCTAACTTCCTTGCTGATTAAAGGAATTGTTCACTGTCATGAGCCGATGTGTTGCGTACAAAAACCAGGTCCCTATCTAAAAGGTCAAGGTCAAAACTTGAGGTCAAAGGTCAAATTTGAGACAAAAAAGGCTTGTCCGGGCTGCAACTTCCTTGTTGATTGAAGGATTTTCAAATAACTTGGCACAATTGTTCACTGTCATTGACTGATGTGTCGCATACAAAAGCCAGGCCCCTATCTTAAAGGTCAAGGTCAAAAATTGAGGTCAAAGGTCAAATTTGGGACAAAAAAGGCTTGTCCAGGCTCTAACTTCCTTGCTGTTTGAAGGAATCTCAAATAACATTTGTGGATCACCAGTTCATAGTTACACAGGCTATATACAAGGGCCATAACTATGATAACAGTGTTGCTACTCTTATGACAGGCACATGTAGGGCGAGACATGTGGTCTGTGACCACCCTTGTTAAATAACATATTAAAATGAAATACACGAAAAAGATTATTCGTGCGCCTATAATAATAAATTATAATAATATATAATAATTATACCACCGACCTGTATTATGTACACGCTTTATCATGATACAAATACAAGTTCCACAAGGAAACATGCAGTAACTGCACATTATACATGCTATTTATGTCACGACCTGTTTATATGAACATTCTTGATGCAAAACAAAAAGGAAATTACCGAATTGCTAGTCAATTATCTGGCCGACTATTCATTGGATAGTGAACCAGTATGTACGTGCTATAAACATTCTGTCGAATTTATTCACCGAACAAAATGATCTTGAGCATGGCTGTGGGGGTTATTTTTACGATGTCCGAATCACCCGCATTGCGAAGATATTCGCACTTCGGGAGTTCCGGGCTTGTTAAATTATTTTCAAATAATTGAGACTCGACTGTACCTATATTTTCATTCATCGCAGACATCGAAGTGTTACTGTCCTCGATATCAGCTTTTCTAGCGCCTCTTCGAAGGTAACCCTCTGTTGGTTCTCTCCTTATGCGTTAACCTAATCGTCATGTGCCAAGATTAGTGACTTCTGTACATGCCGCCTTAGCAGCGGCCTCTATAACTGGACCGACATCCCGTTCTCTCCGTTTTATTGTGTTAGGATTAATCAAAGGCAGACCAAGGGTAACAAGGATCGCGTTCAAATGTGGAAACAACGCCTGCGCGAATCATACCTGAAAATCCAATCATATTTACTATAGATATCTACTCACTCGAACTCTTCAGCTAACAGGACATGAATTAACAGTGTAGCCCTTGACTAAACTGCTACAATAGGAACAGTCTGATCAGGGTCTACACTACTTGTCGCTCTATTCGATAATTTTGGACAAACATTATCCTACTTTCCGGATATTCATATATTATATATTAATCAGGGTGGTCGAAGTCTAAGAGTAAAACTGTATATTGATTTTAATCCTAGCTAGATCTACTGTGTGTTTTTGTAGGCCTACCGAAATATAGATATAAGCCGTTATATAAAACGGTCGATGTATATTGCAAAACACATAGAAAATAGACCAGTCACTGTGAATCTGAACTAATATATCGATTTAGGAACATTTATGTTTTTGAGTGAATATTAGGGACGACCAAAATTAATGTGCCACGTCCGAGACCCGGTGTTATTCTATGTCCGCAACTGTAATCGAATGACATTTATACAATGGGGTCCGCCGTGACCGAGGGGATATAATGTCCGACTTCAAATCCATTGGTCCCTCACCGCTGTGGGTACGAGCCTCCCACGGGGTGAAAATATTTATTTTAGAAAGCCTTCCGACTGGCTTGGGGTAGATCAGTGTAGTACCCAGGTGTCCGTCAGTGCAACTCAGATGGTTTTCTGGGATCTTCCTCCACTAGACCCCCCCCCCTTCATTTTTTTTACAAATCTGTCGCAAAAAAGCGATTTGTTATAGCTCCAGACGAGTATATCTTGCTTAGATTTTAACATTTTTCACATCGAAAATATAATGCAAAGCACAACCCGTGTATGGTTGCGTCTACCAAGTTTCTCCAAAATATTTGTTCCCCAGCCGTTTGGCATCCTGTATCAAATTGTTTTCCAAAGTAATTTATGTCAATAATGCGTCAACAATGCGTCTACCAACTACAAATGCCTCACTTAATTAAAATTGTTTGAGAGTGTTCAATTTGACAGCCTTTAAATTTTGCGTAACCTGTTGGCTTTTAAAGAAGCCATGGCACCGGAAATACGAGACGGTGGTTGAAAGAGACGGTGTGTTCAACCACGGCATGTTTTAATTTAAACGGTTAAGAAACGTAATGACGTCATAAAATGATTTGATCAACGTACTTTTGTACTTTTTCTATCGACCATGGTCATTACTGTTTGCTAGACAGATAATTAAGAATCAAGTTTAAAACTACTCTTTAAGTTTAAGAGACACATATTCAGACATGTGTTTTCATAAAAGCTTAACACATAAGACAATGATGATATTGATGATACATTTAAAACATTTGTTTTCTGATTTTAAATTGAATTATTGTAATGATACTATGTACAAAGTAGTTTAACAGTTTGAAGGCCTCAATCAAAAATGGAGTTTGTTTAACAGGCCAATCTTCTTTGTATGTAGCGCCAGTTCATTATCACAGAAATTAGCGACGTCAAGGCAATTACAGAGCAATTCTTTAATCGTGTATAGGTTACAAACGTTACGTTGAAAGTTGTTTGAAAACACGTTGACACGAAGCATATTGAAAAGTGGCGAAATTTGTTTGGTTTATTTTTCTAAAATTTACGTTAAAAGCCGTATTTTTGTAAAATTTCTGTTAAAACCAAAATCGGGTTTCTTCGCATATTTTAGGCAGCGGTGATGCTTCTATCAATATGTAAATACCAACGTTTTTGAATTGTTGTAAGCTTTCATTTGATATGCGATTTATTAATCTAACATTTAAAATAGCCAAGCTTTATGCATTTTAGTGATTTTATAGCTAGTGATAACTGTTAATAAAAATCGCACGTCATCGTGATGTTAACGACGTCGTGGTAACGCTACGGACGAAAATAATGTCATTCGATTATTTAGGTTCGTATCAGAAATGTCTTTAGTTTTTATTGATACAAAAAAAAATGGTTATCGAACAAAATTAAACTGTACCATTCCGCCTTAATCGATTACACGTATGTTTGAATAACGTTCGAAATGACGTTAATTGAGCCGTTTAATGACGCCAACCTTAACGACGTGCACTATTAACTTGGCGACGTCTACTTACCAATATAAAACGTTCAACACACCAAGATAGAAATATACAGTTTCGACTTACATAGAAAGTGAACCGGAAATTTGTATTCGCATGTTATAAATGGGTTTATCACATAAAGTCATTTATCTCCGGGTTAGTATAACGAGTATGTATTTTCTTATACGTACCAAGGTCAGGATAAGATGACGTTAACGTCATCGCGTATGCATGGAGACGCCGTTAACATGTAACATGCACGACGGCGCGTTTAGTTGTATGAACTTTATTTGTAACATCATTGTTCGTGATCAAAAGCCTTCCGACATGTTCAAACAATTTTGATCAAGGTCAGACACCGAGTGATTCGTCTGATTAGAATTCAAGCTGTTTCATGCGTTTTTAAACATAGTTTAGCAAGAAACTTTCTTACGTTAATTTGTCAGCAGATACCTGTTAGGATGACTATATTTCTGTTTTATTTGTTGCTTTTGTCATGTGAAAAAAAGAATCTAACACTCGTTGTCAATTGATATCAAGTTTAATTAAACTCGTTATGGAAAATGTTATTGAAATCGTTGAAAATTGACCCATCTGTCGTTGATACTTGACCCTTAGGGCAAATAAAAAATGTCTGTTTTAATTGTATTGAACTCATAAGTTCTTAAGCTCCCATCAAGCCCAGACATATCAGAACCGGTGATCAGACCAGAACTGACTCGAAGCATGTACCGACTCAAAACTGTTTTGTTATTGTGTTGTGTTCTTTGTTTTAGAGTCAGTAAGATTTAATCAGATTAGAGCCAGATCAGACGCCGAAGGATTCGATCGTTGATCTGGAAACAAACTGACAATGTATTATTTCTTTGTAACTTATGTATGTATCCCAGCTAATAAGCACGTGTACACAATTAAGCAAGGCACAAACAGATCGAAACCAGATCAGATTTCAAAATGCCACATATTACTTGATTGTTCTTGACCTTCTACATCATACTAGTTATGATAGAACAATATATTTGACTCGGCAAGGGTTATTATGCATGCGTTGTTTAACATTCTGCCATTTTAATATAAATCATTATTTATAAGCCAGGCCGATGAACTCTAAAAATGTATACTGAGCAAAAAAAGAAACTTTACATACTTCAGAATTAGATTATAATGTAGGAATTGTATAAATTATGTTTAGACAGTTTCCTTTATATACGACAAACCATGATGGACATTAAGTCTTAAGATATTAACTTGGGCATTCAGCTCGGAAGGGCAATAACTCAATAAGTGTAAAATAGCCATTTTGTATGAAAATGTACTCTTTGTCAAAGAAGTTGAAAATCTTTAATTAACATTTGTTAAAAACAATGTCAGAATAAGAAAAAACAAAACATGGTTGATCAAATCACCTGACATTCGCAACAGTTGGGGTTCAAAGTTTTGAACTTGTTAAATTACCTCCCTTTGAATTCAACATAGAGTGAATTTCATGTTGCTGTAATTAACCATTGGTCCACTTTTAAAGGTTGATTTTTTCAGAACGCACCTATCAATGAATAAGGACGAATATCTGTAAAGTTGAATTATTTTGAGCTATACACATTTTATCATACACGGAAAATCCCATAGGATATCAAAGTAAAGCGATGTAGGGTTTCATCTGTTTTGGTTGGGTGTATCCCAAATACACTCATACAACGTTACTTTAAATCAATGGGACGAAGTATTCTCCAGTGTATTCGTTAAAACTGATGTCAAACTGGCTTCTGAACCTATGATATTCTGTACTCGAAGTGACACTTTAACAATTAAAATAATCGGGAATAATCATACATGAAACAGATAAGTTAATCAATATTTTTTTAGCTCGACTATTCGAAGAATATTGAGAGTTATTACAGTCGCTATTGCATTATTGTCGCTATTGCATTAGTATCGCTATTGCATTATTATCGGCGTTGCTAGCTTGGTTAACGCTTTTCATGCATGTACTTTTCTCAGAAACCATACATGCAATTGCATGGAAACTTCATACATATATCTGAGGTCATCACATAGCCATGTAGGACAATTCCAATAAATATAGCTTGGATTTTGACTTAGAAAAAATGGTAGCAGTTTTGCATGCAAGGCCTTTTCTCAGAAAACATATTGCTATTGCATTGAAACTTCACACTATAAGCTGGTGTCTTTTTATGACCTTTGTCGTGAAGAACATCTCCCCCAGATATGAGTGATATTTAATCAAACATGTCTGTTGTTTGTACTTAAACAATTTGGTTAAGTTTAAGCATGCAATTTGCAATCAAGGTAATATGTATATCTGGAATCACAACAATCAAAAGTAAAATGACCAAATAGTCGATATTGCTGTCTTATGGACAGCTTTTTTTTTTTATATTTTCAGCTACAGTAAACTCAAACAACGTTTTTACAGCAAGGGCATGTTTGAGCAAGTGAAGGCTTTTATATCCAACTGCGACTCTTGTCAACGAAAACCGTCTTTGAAGAAGGAGAGAAAACCATTACACCCAATTCCGGTTTCATCGGATGCATTTTCGAAATTGGGAATGGATCTTATTGGACCTCTGGAGGAGACAAAAGATGGTAGGTATATTGCATTCATATATGCAAATGTAAACGCTTATTAGATCGCCATATGCATATACTGGTGATGACACGGCTGATGAGGGCCGGTGTTACATGAAATAATGACGCCGTTGCAAAATGACCCGGTGAATCAATTTTCAACGGCGGACGGGTCAATTGTCAACGTTGAGAAATGACCCGACCCGTTAAATTATGACCATGTGCGACCCTCGCGTGAGAAAATGAACCCGTTGAAAATTGACCCGGTGCCCATATACAATCTGCTTAGTTCCTTTAATGCAGATATCAAACTTAATAATGACCCCGTTGAAAAAAGACCCGGTGGATCAATTTTCAACGGCGGACGGGTCAATTTTCAACGTTGAAAAATGACCCGACCCGTTTAATAATGACCATGTGCGACCCTCGCGTGAGAAAATGACCCCGTTGAAAATTTACCCGGTGCACATATACAAACTGCTTATTTCTTTTAATGCTGATATCAAACTTAATAATGACCCCGTTGAAATAAGACCCGGTGGATCAATCTTCAACGGCAGACGGGTCAATTTTCAACGTTGAGAAATGACCCGACCCGTTAAATTATGACCATGTGCGACCCTCGCGTGAGAAAATGACCCGTTGAAAATTGACCCGGTGCCCATATACCAACTGCTTAGTTCCTTTAATGCTGATATCAAACTTAATAATGACCCCGTTGGAAAAAGACCCGGTGGATCAATATTCAACGGCGGACGGGTCAATTTTCAACGTTGAAAAATGACCCGTCCCGTTTAATAATGACCATGTGCGACCCTCGCGTGAGAAAATGACCCCGTTGAAAATTGACCCGGTGCCCATATACAAACTGCTTATTTCTTTTAATGCTGATATCAAACTTAATGATGACTCCGTTTAAATAAGACCCGATGGATCAATTTTCAACGGCGGACGGGTCAATTTTCAACGTTGAGAAATGACCCGACCCGTTAAATAATGACCATGTGCGACCCTCGCGTGAGAAAATGACCCAGTGGCAGCTTATCTGTGTCTACACTGTTTGAAATGTCCGAGTTCCCCTTTTCGCATGACAAGGGCCATACATGGTGTAAAGAGAGCATAACTTTATTATTTATTGTAAAAAGCACAGCGACTGGGCTGGGTCTACACTTTAAACTTTAAAAAAAGTATCCATATCAATGGTGTATGTTTACTTTTCTGATTAAATATAAGTTAAACGTTTCCCTCGTATGTATATAGAGGATCTTACATGAGTGTTTATTCCATATCATTTTAATGAGTTGAATAAAAAACATGACACGAGCCTTTGTTGTAAACAATCGGGAATAAGAATGCGACGTTATAACAACGCCATAAAAACAACGACGGCATACGTAACATCAGTAGATGGTATCTCACTAGACGTTTAGGCGTGTTTATCGACCGGTTTCAATTTGTATTTAATGTTTATGTCATTTGACTGTGTCGAACGATATTTAAGTAATAGGTTTGTTTCAGGCGGTTAGTTATAAAATAAGTATTGGTTATTAGTTGTGTATGGAAATATATGCTCGAGTTCTTCCGTGGTTATATTGCACGACTTTAGAAGTGCAATATCATTTGACGGAAAAACGAGTGCCTATATTTACAGCGTACCTAATAACCTTTTTATAACATGCGCAACAGCACACTATTTAGTTTTAATTAATAAATGAGCCCATCAATGATGAAATCAGAAAATGTGTCCATAGGACACAGATGCCCCCACTTGCTCCCTGTCAAAAATGCCGTTTTTTTACTAAATCAAGGCCCATAACTCCGCAAATATTAGTTGTGGACGAATGAAAATACACAGGTGCGCAAGTTCACACCCTGAATAATATATTCATGAAGTTAAAAGTCTGTATAACAAACGTTTTTTCCAGTTACTCGCAACACAAACTTTCAGGACTGAAAATGTCATTCTTTTCACTAAATCAAGGCCCATAACTCCGCAAATTTTGGGCGGATAAAAATACCCAGGTGCGCAAGTTCATACCCTGAATAATATATCCATGAAGTTTCAAGTATGTATTGCAAACGGTTTTGGAATTACGCGCGACACAAACTTTTCGGGACAGACGGACGGACGTACGGAAGTACGGACGGACGGATAGACGGACAAAGGAAAATCTATACCCCCTCTGTTAGTGGTGGGGGCATAAACACACTTTAATCGATTACACATATGTTTTAATACCGTTAGAAAATACGTCAATTGAGCCTTTTTAATGACGCCAACCGACACGACGTTCAGTATTAACGACGTCTACACACCAACATGAAACGTTCAACATACCAATATGAAAATATACAGACGTTTCGTCTTACATTGAACGTGTACGAGAAATTTATTTACGTATGCAATAAACCATGTTACGGCTTTGCAAACAGAGTAGACCCTATCAGACCGGTCAACTCTGATTGAAGACTATTATAGATATCTACACTTTAAGCTATGACACTTAAACTCCTTATATTATGTGCTTTGCTTATTAAAACATTAATTATTCGTAGTCGGCGAAGTCTGACATAAAGTTTTCATGAGGCAAGTGTTAACTAGTGTTTTTCATAACTCTTGAGCTAATCAGCATGTCGGTGCATTTTTGACGCGATATGTAATGTATCCGGCTAATTGACTGAGCGATGACGCACCCAAAGCCGCGCCCACTTAAATCAAGGGAGATTACTCTTATCATATCCGACACGGTAGACGGTATATACAGACACAATTGTGTCTGCAGGTTCCTGCAGACAATATGGCGGCTGTATAGACCGTCTCTGAGCTGCGCTTTCCCCAGCAGCACCGCTCATCATTTGAAAAAAGCCTCATAAAACACACTTGCTTACAAAAACAACGCTTAAATGTCGGAGAAAATGGCGGACGACACCATCTCCGTTTTCTCCGTCTTAATGAGCGACGATATCTGATTGGTCAAGTGTTTTGTCGGCGATCCGACAATTCCCTAGGTAGACGGATAGGACAGAAAGCTACGTATAAAATCCGCAATCTTCTGCATAATTTAATGGCATGGCTTGATTTATTTAGCAACTTGCGGATTCAGTTATAGGCAATTCCTTGATTTGATTTTTGTCGAGCCCTCTGTGACGGGTGCGAGACATAGCCGTCCTAATGTCTGTCGAGTGTATGTGTGTGCGTCCGTCCGTCAGTCCGTTCGTGCGTGCGTGTGTGCATCCGTCCGTCAGTCTTATCTTGTACTGGCTGCAACTTCCTTGCTGGTCGAAGCATTTTCAAACTTCAAATAACTTGGCACAATTGTTCACTGTTATGAGCCGATGTGTCGCATACAAAAAGCAGGTCTCTTGCTAATTGAAGGATTCTCAAATAACATTTGTGGAACACCAGTTTATATTAACAATGGCTATAGACAAGGGCCATACTTATCACAGTGTTGCTACTCTTATGACAGGCACATGTAGGGCGAGACAGATGTGGTCTGTGACCACCCTTGTTAAAATTAATTATGTGATTGGTCAGTACGCTTACCCAGTAGTATATTGACCAATATATGTGACCTGCTCTTGTTTACAACGATTTTCAAGAAAATAAAAACCGTTTGTTTGTAACTACATATATATGTGGATAGATATGGATGGTTGAGGATTTATGCGGGTTTCTCCTAAAACTTCTCTCGACCTACCGTCTCGATAGATTGTTGGAGATACCCCCTCAATATTGCTGCTCACAAGATATATGCCTGTAAATCACCAGGGTGACTACAAATCCGAGGGATTTGACAGATATTCACCTTTATGCGTGCTTCGGAAGAAACTGATGGTATTTGCAAACTGCTTGGACCACAATGAGTCGTATAACAAGGTGTCTCATTGTGACACATGCTGCTTGAAAATGGTTATAAAGAATATTTCAAAAATCGGAGATCTCCGGAAATATCCGGAGAAATGGTCACCTTTATTTTATCACCTGCAGCAAATTTAAAAACTATTGTTCCGCCATTAACATCGTGTATTCTCATGAACAGCTGCCTTACTCAGCGACTTATCAGGATACGAGCTGTTAGCAAGGGTTATTATTATTATGTATCCCCCCATATGTATATGGGGGAGACATATTGTTTTTGTCAGAGTTGTCTGGTGTCTGGTGTCTGTACTGTTTTAGTTATTGCCCTTTGTTGATATTTTTTTACACTTTGTCCGGACGATAACTCCTGATCTACTACTGCTATTGACATGAAACTTAATGTATGGAAAATCATGAGACGAGGGAGCCCAGTTCAGAAGGTCCATAACTCTAGCATAAGTATTTTTATGAGTTATTGCCCTTTGTTGATTTTTGCATTATTGACATTTGTTGATATTTTCGTTCACACTTTGTCCGGATGATAACTTCTAATCTACTACAGATATTAAAATGAAACCTCACATATGGAAAGAACATGAGGTGAGGAAGTGCAGTGCACCAGGATCATTACTCTAGCATAAGTATTGTTTGAGTTATTGTCCTTTGTAGACTTTTATTTCAAACATAGTCCGGAGCACAACTTACATACTATTGAACCAATTAATTTCAAATTTAGTGTGTATATTGCTTGCAATATGTAGAAGTACAGTATACAAGGTCCATAACTCTAGGTTAATTATTATTTGAAAAATTGCCATTTGTTGATTTTTTCTTTCAAACTTTGTCCGGATCATAACTTGAACACTATTGCACTGATTCATTTCAAACTTTATGTGTATGTTGCTTGCAATGTGTAGAAGTGCAGTGCACAAGGTCCATAACCCTAGCATAATCATTGTTTGAGTATTTTCTCTTTGTTGTTGTTTTCATAATAACTCTGGGCTACTTTGTTGTAAAGTTATCTCCCCCTGTTTAATATTTTAATAGTGTAACTTAGTCCAGAGCATACCATGACAACTACGGGGTGGAATTTAATAAAATTTCATGCAATTGCAAAGCTCAATGAGAGGAAGTGCCATATACAGGGGCAATACCTCTAATTTACATAATTACCAAGTTATTGTCCTTTGTTATTTTTTCTTATCTGGAGCATACTATAAAAACTTCTGGATGTAATTTTATAAAACTTCATCAATGTTAAAGCTCTATGAGAGGCAGTGCCTTGTACAGGAACCATTACTAGTTTACCTAATGACAAAGTTGTCTCCAAATCTTTAGATCAAACAGTTTTAGGGGAGACATCTGTTTTCGACGCTATGCTCGAAAACAGTCCTTTCTAGTTATATTTATTTTCGATTATATGCGTCGGCAGCGTAGCTGAAGAAGTAAATACAACAGTGATGTTTCCGTTATTTTTCAGGTAACAAGTACATCCTCGTGATTACTGAGTATCTCACAAAGTGGGTGGATGCGTACGCCATCCCGAATAAGAGTGCGGAGACGGTATTGAACTGCTTCATTCAGTTTGTGTGCACGCATGGTGTGCCCGATGAATTGATAACGGACCAGGGTCGAGAATTTTGTAATGAACTAAATGACTTATTCTGTAAGAAAATGGGAATTAAGCACAAGAATGCATCTCCATACCACCCACAAACTGGTGGACACACAGAAAGATTCAATCGGACTATTTCCAACATGCTTGTTCATTATGTAAATGAAAATCACGATGACTGGGACACAAAGATACTACGTGCTATTTGCCTACAGAACAGCAGAGCATAGTACGACGAAGCAAACTCCTTTCTTCCTTGTCTATGGTAGGAAAGCCCGTCTTCCAATTGATATAGAGTTGCCACCTGTGTATGAGCAAATGGAGCTAAGCAGCAGAGTTAGCAAATTTCTTGATTTAACTCGATATCGAGATTCTGCAGCTAAAAGTATAAAGAGATCACAGGCAAAACAGAAGAAACGCCATGATGAAAAAGTAAAGAAAAGCAATTTTGAAGTCGGAGATGAAGTTTTGTTACACAACACACGAAAACAAACAAGAAAAAGGTGGTAAACTGGATCTCCTGTGGACAGGACCTTACACTGTTGAAAAAGTGTTAACAAATGGTTGTTATCGACTACTAGGCCAATCTGTTGCAGTGAACGGTAACAGACTAAAGGTTTACAAACGACTAGGAAAGGCACATGAAACCGCACTCATGACTGACTCCAAACCTGACAGCCCCAGTCCGAGGGACTCCAAGGCTGTCGTTGATGACATAAGTGACTCACAGCCTGACAGCCCCAGTCCGAGGGACTCCAATGCTGTCGTTGATCACGTGTGTGACTCCAAGCCTGACGTTGAACACGTGCGTGACTCCAAGCCTGGCGTTGAACATATGCGTGACTCCGAGCCTGTCGCTGAAAACATGCGTGACTCCGAGCCTGTCGCTGAACACATGCGTGACTCCAAGCCTGTCGGGGATAACATGCGTGACTCCAAGCCTGACTTTGAAAACATGCGTGACTCCAAGCCTGGCGTTGAACACATGCGTGACTCCAAGTCTGACGTTGAAAACTTACGTGACTCCAAGCCTGTCGCTGAACACATGCGTGACTCCAAGCCTGGTGGTGATAACATGCCTGACTCCAAGCCTGGTGGTGATAACATGGGTGACTCCAAGCCTGGCGTTGAACACATGCGTGACTCCAAGCCTGGTGGTGATAACATGCCTGACTCCAAGCCTGGCGTTGAACACATGGGTGACTCCAAGCCTGGTGGTGATAACATGCGTGACTCCAAGCCTGGCGGTGATAACATGCGTGACTCCAAGCCTGGCGTTGAACACATGCGTGACTCCAAGCCTGGTGGTGATAATATTACCGACTCACCGGACAACACCTGCAACTTTACCAAAGTGACTGACACTTCAAGCAGCTTGTTTAAGAGAAAAGGGAAGGCAAGTGGTTTACCCTTTAAAAAAAGAAAACTAGACACTGATAACGACAACCTAGACAAGTCTTCTGTTACTTACGACGAATCTTCTGTTACTTACGTAGAGGCTAAAACTAATATAACTTTTGATCCAGCTGGACACACGTGGCAGGATGAAAAATGCAATGTCTTCGGTGTTAAAGTCAGGAACTATCACAAACAGATTAATCAGAAAACAGTAAGTATACATGCACGTCCAACAAAAACTGCACCAATGAGAGGCGACGGTAATTGCCTGTTTCGTACCATGAGCTATATGGTATCTGGTGTACAGAGCTATCATGCTGAAATAAGACAGACTATTGTGCATTATATGCTAACAAGCTATGAACTGTTTGAAGGATATTTAGATGAAAGTTTGGCAGGCTATTTGAATAAAACTGAAATGTGGCAGTGTGGCAAATGGGGGACAGATAATGAAATTCGGGCGTTTGCAACATTGTTAAGTACAAACGTGTTTGTATATTGCAGGTACGGAGAAAGAAAATGCTGTATAAAATATCCGCCAATAGATTCAGAGGCTGACAGCAACATTTACATGTTGCATCATAATGACCACTACGAACCCGTGTTAGACGTCGAGCACGAGTCTGTAGTGGTCATTGATGACACACGCTTTAGTAAACCTCCATACCTACGTATTGGAAAGTATGTTCCAAATAAATTTATAAAGTTTGTGTCAAGCGACGTCTTGAACGCTGCACTGGTCAACAACTACAATGATGAGCGGGTATTGGAGGATATGCCGACATGTCCAGACACCATTTTCGTTAAACCTTTCAAAGACAAGCCATACGATATTCCCGGAACGGGTCATATTGCAAAACAGATGGATTCGAATATCTTTAATCTCCTCTGTGTCGAAGTTGACTTTGCTTCCCACTGGCTGTAATTTTATGAACCTTTATGCAAAAAGCCTTCACTAGTTAACAGTGGATTTAACTCAGCATTCTTGAGTCATGTCATAATATTTTATTATGCTAACAGTTGACACTGGTCAGGTAGATTCTGTAGAAACTGTCGGATCAAATTATACTCTGTTTGCTTAATAGGATATTATATTTTTGACCTTTAACTGCTTGTCATGACAATACAGTTCCTTATTTTAAGTGGCATTATTCGAAATTAACATACTTATATTTGCATAGTAGGGAGATACTTCCATGAGTATAAGACATGTGGTTAGTTAATCTCTGTCTGATTCGTGCAGATTGTATGATGGTTTGTAGTCCAGTTGTGCATTAGTAGCATAATGCTGTCATTTAATAATACTGTATTGGTTTATCAAACAAAACAAGGGGCTATCCCGAGTGACTTTTGGGGCATGTACACATCCGCTTATCCACAACAAATCCATCGATTAAATGTGAATTGTTTTTTAGAACAGCTTTTACCTCACTGATTCTAATGGCCCACTGATATAAGTATATGACAACTCCGTATTTATCATCATTTGCCAAATACTGGTAGTCCATGCACACATTCAACATGTTTTACGGATGTGGTATACTTACCGATTGTCCGGTAGCCTTGAATGTTTGCAGTAACTACCAGGTTTTAACAAAGACTGCTGAATGCCGAGTGAATTACTTTTGGGTACTTTGCGCCTTATTTAATAAAAATCCTTTGGGTACTAGTACAGAAAATATAACATTCTTACCTTGAACCGAGAAATTTGTAGTTCAGCGGTTGTGTAAATTTCCAAAAAAGTCAAGAGAAATAGCCAACTTGATTTTCAATGATTCAATATATCTGAATCTGGGTCTTAGCGTCTTAGGCATTCATGAAAAAAGTAGTGTCATTTTATGAGTGCATTTTAATCTAAATCCGGCTACCCACTATGTCTGTTTTCTCAAAGCGTTTAGAGTCAGATGAGATAGCTCTCTCATCTGGATTTGCACTGTTTGTCATGGCAACTAGTTGCCTCATGTCATGGGTTTCATTTAGCATTGCATTCGTGCTCATATCACGTTTTCATATAATAACATAAAGATTCACCTTTTCATATTCAAAGATGGATGAGCAGTATCAAAATATGAAGCGGATTAAGGGTAAATAAATATAAATTCACCATACAGTAAAGCAAAACTATTGATATTTGTTTGTACGCAATACCTGATTTTCATGGAATTTCCGCTGTTCTTGAAATAAATATAAGTGTCAAGTTTGTTCGGGTCGTGATTGATATCGATAGTACTGTTATGTTGATCATAGAGAATTTACCTGTTTCACAGCTGTCCCAAATCGGGCCATGAGATTTTTTCTAGGGGTGGGAAAGTACACTCCCTCAGCTGCAGTGTCAGGAGAAATGGGATGGACCCCATGTCATGTAAGACAATGGAAAGTTGTTGCCAATGTTTGGGCCAGAGTGTCTGTGACTAGGTCTACTATACTTAATAAACGAATAGCTGTCTGGGCGTTCTCAAAAGCAAGTCGCTGCAAAAAATGATATATTTCTGTATTAAAAATGTTGATAAATTTAGATTTATTGTGATATCACTACACCTATTGTAAAATTTCAAGTTGTGAAGGATGTTCATGAAAAGTTAATGGCAAAGTATGTGAACGACTGATCGGCACGTCAAAACAAAAAGAACCTCCTGTAAATTTAAGAAAATTATCAAAAAATCTCTACAATGATCTTACCACGTTCGCATAGAACTGCTTCTAACAAATTTAGATGTGGTGAGGCCCCAATTCGTATCGAAACAGGGCGTTACGAAGGTTTATCAGTCGATCGCAGGCTTTGTCCTTTTTGCGAGGTTGTGGAAAGTGAAAATCATGTTTTATTGGAATGTGACCTGTACGTTGACATAAGACATGTATTATTTACATTGTAACAAGGCTATAATTGGGTGTCCAAATTTTCTAGCGATTATTTTCATTGAACCCAGTCCTGCTATGAAACCTTATAGAGAAGGAGTTTTTTATGTGCGAATGAAAAAAATAGGATTGTAGCTGCATTCTTTTAGAAAACTTTTATTTTTTGTAAGACTTTTAATCTTGCCGAAGCATGTGTAAGTCAAACCTGTTAACTGGATATTGAGCTACTATTTCACTGGATGCAATTATTGTGTCTGTTTAAAAAAGTCAGTAGCATAACGGATCTGAGATAATATGGACTTAGAAATAAAGTTGTCTTGTAGGAAAGACCTTTTGATCATGTCTAGTTTATCAAAGTCTAAAAATAAGAATTAATCTTGTCCAGGGACATGATCATATGAATGTCTTATTATTAACAGAGGCAGTATTGTGTCATATTGTGAACATAGTATGCCACTCTTTTACTTATAGATTCATGCAATAAATTGCTTTTAGTGTTATTAATGCAAATCAGATTATTTTAATGTGCTTTGTTTGGTTTTATGATAAGTATACAGTCCTGGTTAATCTGTCTATTGAAAATCTGATTTGATATAGTACGTGGTTTCTTATTAGCATTCTTTACGAAGACTCGTTTGGTCGATATTGCCTATCAGATCTTAACTTTTCTTTTAATTGTCTTTTTTTCAGATACAATCATTGTTTATTCAATTGGTTGGATTTGAATTGATTAAAAAGGACTGCATGTTTTTAATTGAGTGAACATATAACATACAACTGTAGAATGGAGTTTCTCCTCAGTGGTCACCAAATACAATCTTGAGTATGTGTGTTACATTAGTCTGGCAAGGCTCATAAATGAGTTTGACGATGTGTTGTTCCCTCTTTGGGGTGAAACTAGATTTAACATTTGGGAAAGCATGTTTTGAGTGGCTATTTAGGGGAGGCGTCATTTCTGTTGCCTAAAAGTCTCTTAAATTTATTTTATGATTGGCATGGTTCCATGTTATTTGAACTCTATATTTGCTTATTTTGACAATTCAAACAGGATGCGACTTAAAAAAACTAAATAATAAGTGTGATACACCCACGGCCGTCATCCGGACACTTCGATACCCGATAACACTTCAATAGCAGATGAAGTAAACAAACACAATTAAACATTAGTTTTCGAAGTAAATTATTGGCGAAACCATATTTATGTTGGATTTATGAGAGCTTAATGTCTCATCTATGTATTCTATACGGATTTACAACTGTAGAATACTTTAAGAAAAAGAAAACACGCATTTGTAATGGCCACTACGGTAGCAGATTGATGACACTGCGGGTAGCAGATGTCTCCACGACTGACGATCACTCTGCTATCGAAGTGGCCATAAAAATACCCATCAGCCACGTAGAAAAACTCATTTTCATATTTTCTATTGTAGAGAATACAATCGAAATTCACCAGATTCAAGCAAAATGATTACTCTACACAATGGAAATGTTACTGAAACAAAGTACAACGGGTAAATTTGGCAAATCTATAAAATACTTCAGGATTAGGGCCCCGCACGCTAAATGACTATTAAAAATGTGTATTTTCTTGTTCTTGTTCTTTAAGCATTCTACAGTTGTAAAACCGAATATAATGCATAGATGGGACCTTGAGCAAACATATATCCAAAATAAATTTGGTTTCGCCAATAATTTGCTTAAAAAACTTATGTTTTATTGTGTTTGTTTACTTCAGCACGCGCGTGTTGTTTTCATCTGCTATTGCAGTGTTATCGGGTATCGAAGTGTCGGGATGACGGCCGTGCACACTTCTGACTTAGTAATACAGATGTTTTGGTCTAAGTAAGATAGCTGCAGTTCTGCTTACCGAGTCCATAAAATCAGTATATGCACAAAACATAAGGTCAATGTCTAGACTTTTGCAACTTTGTAAGATGTAAGGGTCTAGACTTTTGCAATTTGGTTAAACACAGTTGGCAATTACTTGTCAATGCCATTATAGTCTCTTATAACTCTAACTCAAAAGTGGCAATGTGTATTTTTATTATGAATAAGTTTTAATTTGTATCTATACTTTGTCTGATATATATTGATGAGACTGAAATAAACACTATATGTATATATATATTGTTATGTCACAATTGTTACCCCCTTCCAAATTCAGAATGATCCGGTTTTAGGTTTTTCCGGATTACGATCAAGCCATCATTGGCGGGGGATATCTTTTCTTAGAAAATGCTTGTTTAATTATATACAGTTAAACCTCTCTTAGCGCTCTCTCTCTGAAAATCAATCGAACGTTTTATGACATGTGTTTATTGAATGCAGGCTACATATATTGCAAATTGCTATTTCCCTGCTTACATTACGAAACCTCTAAACAACCAGTGCTACATTTATTGCGATGATTCTTGCTTAACAGTTCGTTGTCATTTTAAACGTTAAAATACGAATTGGACATAGAAAAAAAATCCTATTTTTTGAATTATCAGTCATGCGGCACAAATTATCGTCTGCTAAAAGTGTAGTCTGCAGCAATTGTGCTAATAATTATGTCTCCCCATATAGGGGGGATAAAATTGATTTTGTGCTTTCCGTCCGTCTATCCGTCCGTTCGTCTGGATGTGTTTGTCCGGACCATAACTCTAAGATTTCTCAACGGAATTTAAAATAGTTTCACATATGCATTCCTCATCATCAGTCGGTGCGGCATGCGTAAGAATCAGGTCTGTACCTCAAAGGTCAATGTCACACTTGGAGGTCAAAGGTCAAAATTGGCTCAAATTCAGCTTTTCCGGACCATAACTCCGAGTTATTTCAATAGAATTTAAAATAATTTCACATATGCATTCCTCATCATCAGTTGGTGCGGCATGGGCAAAGGTCAGGTCTGTACCTCAAAGGTCAAGGTCACACTTGGAGGTCAAAGGTCAAAATTGGCTCAAATTCAGCTTGTCCGGACCATAACTCTGAGTTTGTTCAATGGAATTTCAAATTATTTCACATATGCATTCCTCATCATCAGTCGATGTGGCATGCGCAAGACCCAGGTCTGTATCTCAAAGGTCAAGGTCACACTAAGGGGTCAAATGTCAACATTGGGGAGACATGCGTTTTTTTCTCCAAAAACAAGCTCTAGTTTGATCCACTTTTTATTCGAAAAACTATAACAAAAATGTCAAACTTCTTGGTTACAGATGAAATGCGAAGTTCTCGGCGTTTCATCGGGATTCATCAGTTTGCAAAGATTGTCAGTTTAACCTATTTGTCAACTGTATGCGACGTCAGCGTGTTTAAGATCTAACCCGGATTTCATCGTTTTGGTTGGGTTTAAAGAGTTTCATATTTTAAAAGTATCCGCAGAGTTATTGCCCATGCCGTGACAAATCATGTGTTTTAATTGTTTGTGACAAGATAGCGAAGCTATTCATTTGATTGCAAGTTATAGCGCCTACTCTACAGTTTGGGGTGAGTTTTCAACGTTGAAGTATGACCCGATTATACTGAGTAAATGCTTTGTTCTGTTATGTTCTGTTTTACATAATTAAGCATCTACTGATGTTTCAAAACATTTCGTTTAGCGCAGTTACAACGCACACGTATGAACACGAACATATAACAAGAGCTGTCCGTAAGACAGCAAGCTCGACTATCTGCACATTTGACTCAGTTGTATTTAGCGGTTACTGAGAAATAACTTCGACAGCACACTGCATACAATCTTTAACCTGATTTTCTTAAGTCCAAAAGGGGAAATAATTCAGCCTAAATTCAATCTAGAGTTATGGGACTTGTCATGCAGGGTCATGTGCTGACCTCGGATGAGTGTGTGAAGTTTCAATGCAATAGCATGTATGGTTTCTGAGAAAAGGCCCTGCACGCAAAACTAACCTGATTTTCTTAGTTCAAAAGGGGGAATAATTCAGCCTAAATTCAATCTAGAGTTATGGGACTTGTCCAGCAGGGTCATGTGATGACCTCAGATGAGTGTGTGCAGTTTCAATGTAATAGTATGTATGGTTTCTGAGAAAAGGCCTTGCACGCAAAACTTTAACCGGATTTTCTAAGTCCAAAAGGGGGGATAATTCAGCCAAAATTCAATCTAGTGTTATAGGTTTTGTCCTGCAGGGTCATGTGATGACCTCAGATAAGTGTGTGAAGTTTCAATGCAATAGCATGTATGGTTTCTGAGAAAAGGCCCTGCACAAAACTTTAACTTGATTTTTAAAGTCCAAAAGGGGGAATAATTCAGCCAAAATTCAATCTAAAGTTATGGGACTTGTCCAGCAGGGTCATGTGATGACCTCAGATAAGTGTGTGAAGTTTCAATGCATTAGCATGTATGGTTTCTGAGAAAAGGCTTTGCACAACAAACTTTAACCGTTTTTTCTTAGACCAAAAGGGGGAATAATTCAGCCAAAATTCAATCTAGAGTTATGGGACTTGTCCAGCAGGGTCATGTTATGACCTCAGATAAGTATGTGAAGTTTCAATGCAATAGCATGTATGGTTTCTGAGAAAAGGCTTTGCACACAAAACTTTAACCGGAATTTCTAAGTCCAAAAGGGGGAATAATTCAGCCAAAATTGAATCTAGAGTTATGGGACTTGTCCAGCAGCGTTATGTGATGACCTCGGATGAGTGTGTGAAGTTTCAATGCAATAGCATATATGGTTTCTAAGAAAAGGCCTTGCATGCAAAACTTTAACCTGTTGCATGCAAAACTTTAACCTGATTTTCTAAGTACAAAAGGGGAAATACTTCAGCCAAAATTCAATCTAGAGTTATGGGACTTGTCCAGCAGAGTCATGTGATCATCTCGGATGAGTGTGTGAAGTTTCAAAGCAATAGCATACATGGTTTCTGAGAAAAGGCCTTGCACGCAAAACTCTAACCAAAACCAACGCCGACGCCGACGCCGACGCAAGTGCGACTGTAATAGCTCTCCATATTCTTCGAATAGTCGAGCTAAAAAGGGGAATAATTGAAAAAATAATGCATTTACAGTTATGGTTTTATACACTGCACTCCGTCTTGTCATATTATATCCACTTATGCAGTTCCAAGTGAATCTGAAATAGTAAGAGCTATGCCCCGGACAAAATGAAAAAAAAAACATAAAAAGGGGAATAACTCAAAAAAGAATGCATGTATATAAATGGTTCTTATACACTACACTCCGTCTTGTCATAATTTTTCTACATATGAAGTTTCAAGTTAATATCTGAACTATTTTTGGAGTTATGCCCCGGACAAAAATGTGCACGGACGCACGCACGGACGGGTGCACGCACGTGCGGACGGACGATCATAGACCATTACCATACCCCCCGCCCCTCTATACGGTAGGGCGGGGGATAACTAAGCAATTTGTATATGCGTTCCGGGTCAATTTTCAACGGGGTCATTTTCTCACGGTAGGGTCACTTTTTCACGTGTGCACAGGGTCGTTATTTAACGGGTCGGGTCATTTCTCAACGTTGAAAATTGACCCACCAGCCGTTGAAAAATGATCCACCGGGTCATTTTTCCACGGGGTCAAAATTTTATGTAACACCGGCGCTGAAACGAACCTTGGCGCTTTCGGACATATTTTGTTCGTAATCAAATTTCGCAAACACATCAAGAAAACGGGCGCAAGAAAACATTTTCCAATTTCAGGTGACCACCACTCCATATTTAATGAAACAATAGTATAAAATCACATTATACATGTTATCTATACTGTTTCAGAATGGTATTAGATCTAGATTTAGATCTAAGCATCTAGATCTATGTTAAAATAAAATCGAATATAATAAATGTTGTAGGAATATATTTATAAACATGTGCAATTTTATTTTGTAAAAATATTGATTCTGATTTGTTTGTATTTTTGGCCAAAAGGGTCAATAATAATAACATTGTGATACTTCATGGAACATTGTATAATTTTCTAAAAACATGTTTGAGTGTCATACAGCTTGTATCCCAATGAGGTATTGAGCTTCTTGGCATCAAATTGGGACCCAAGCTGTTTGCTAGTAATTTAAGTTGGTCTCTATCATAGAAATAAAAAAGAGATCTTATGCTTTTATTTTGAAATAGAAAGATGTTATTCTACATTATTTTGCATCTGTATTTCAGGACCTAGAGAGTTTATTCTCTGAGCATATTGGAAGGACACCAGTATCTACCATGGGGTCGCAGGAGGAGGATGTTCATGTAGACGTGTCGGTGCTGAGCATGGACTCTGGCTGTTGTTTGCGTTTATTTGTCGACACAAAGGAGACTATGGCCTGGTGACTAGATATCTATCTTAAATTTCAGATATCTGTAACTGCAGGAGAAAGCCAAGAACGCCTTCCCGCTTCCGTGTTGGTAAGATATGGAGCCAGCATTTATTTATCAGTGACATTTCGTCTGAGCTCACATACAAAATAATGATTCTGGTAAATGCAGATCCTGAACAGCATTTGGTTATCCAGCAAATATTTTCAGTGACATTTGACATTGGTCTATACCGGCATACACCAGTAGCACTAGCAGGCAAACATGATTCTAATGAGTGTCAAACAGTGCAGATTCAGACCAGATCTGATACATGTAAGGTATTTTTTGTGGCCCATTTTGTGTTTCACTGGTTGTGACTATAACACTGAAAAAGAGGGATACAAATAATGATAGAGGTTGAGGCTGGTGAAATAAAACAAGAATAGATATCATTCTCCAGTGCTTCATGTACAAACTTCATGTTTGCCATGTTATACTTTCATCTTTATCATCTCAGTTATTCACTTAATTCAACTGAGAATACTTTGGGGTGTAACAATAAGATTCTAGATTATATTTGTCTTCAATTATTATATTTGTTTACTTTCAGGATAATGTTGTCTATTTACATTTTATTGTGGAAAAGGAAAGCAAATTCAGCTTGTTAGTGATTCAGAAAAAATAGTATTCAACTTTAATTACAAAATGTGAAGATTTAAATGGGATTCAATCTAAATCATGGAGGCTGCATATTTGCATACTGACAAGTTTCTGAAGTTCTGTGCAGAACACTCACTGAGTGAGAGGTCTGAGTTTGAATCTCAGCAGAAAGATGTTTGCAAATATGCAGAGCTCGCACTTGAGGCAATGCCGTAGTTCATATTATATTTGTTTACTTTCAGGATACTGTTGTCTATTTACATTTTATTGTGGAAAAGGAAAGCAAATTCAACTTGTTAGTGAACAGAAAAAGATAGTATTAAACTTTAATTACAAAAGTTGAAGATTTAAATGGGATTCAATCTAAATCATGGAGGCTGCATATACATTTGCATACCGACAGTTTCTGAAGTTCTGTGCAGAACACTCACTAAAACCATTCTGGTTGTGAAAGGTGTTTGAATCTCAGCAGAAAGACGTTTGCAAATGTGTAATGAAATGATTTGTGTTGTATGTAATACAGATCATTAAATTAAAATACATTTGTCGAATCTGGATTTTTCTGTTAATCTCTATAAATGGGTGATTTGGGGATGAGTAAAAATATTGTGCAATTGACTATCCCCAGTCCCTTTACCAACATTTCATTGCTTACAAAGCAATACTTATATGTTAGTTATATATAGTTTGCACAGGTTATATCTTAAAATATACACACATAATGAGAGGAGAGGAGGGTCGGTCGGGGTGTCGCAGATTTAAAGACTTGATAAATGCAGAGTTTGATTTTCGAAAGACGCCATTAGGGAAAACTAAGTCAAGAGATCTTGATCAGTCCAAAAACGTGGTTTAGATATCTGATATCAATGGAGACTTGTAATTAGAATCTTAACTTTTGTAGGAAGAATAAAAAAAGAGAAATGGCTGTTCCAATTTTATTCAGCTTTTATTCAAAGCAAATACACAGCAATTAAAAATACTTTAAATTAAGAATTTGTATGTCTAGTATTTTATCCATAATTCTAAGCTTGTAAAAATGTGATAAGTTAAGAGCTCGCACTTGAGGCAATTCCTTAGTTCATAGCGAGCTCTTAGGGCACGCTCGCAAAGGGAGCTTCACGGCAACATGCAAACATGTATTTAGAAAGCAGGGAAATTCAATAGAAGAAAGAAGGAGAAAAGTACAACACCGTTCAATATGCAAGACGAAAAAAAAAGTGGTAGTGGTAAAACACGTCGGTTTGCAAAAATAACAAACGCGGACGTGCCCTTGATGATTTTACACATTGAAACAAATTACGAGCACCGGGGCTGCAAAGTAAGAAGGCCGCCATTTGTACAAAATGTCTCGATTCAATGCAATG
>JAULCE010266515.1:0-10895 GCA_032359355.1 Macoma nasuta | reverse complement strand
GGGCTCCTTGTGGAGCCCTCTGATCAGAGGTCTACTCTGTTTGTCATATATGAATATTAAGGGAAAATTACCCAAAACATTCATATAGACTGGCCATGTTTCAAAATTGGAACGGTCCATTTTAGAATTCAGCATTAAAAGGGTTAATCATGACCATGCATAAAAGTAGTTATGTTGGTGTAGAGATATAAACTGCTTACAAATGTGATACGAGTGTTTCGTTTGTACATGTAAGCATTAACCGATACTTATACAATTTATTTTATAGACGCTTAACCAAGTGATAGACCATAACAAGGTTTCCTTGCAGCGCAACCATTCGTAATGACATACAAATAGTCGTTAATGTATGACGCTACTCTCATTTTATCTGCATGCATGCCATTAGTGTTTACATACATTTGACGGTGGTGTGGAGCGTCGTTATAAAAGTGACCTTTAATCTTTACCTCCACAGAAGACTAATGAAAATATTGTAGGAAATAGAGCATTTGCTCGTACCGAGCAAATGCTCCATTTCCTACACTATATTCATAACAATTCATAAATGGCACTTTTGCTTTGCTTAGATATGTATCCATTTTAACATATCATTTCCTTGTGGATAAGTATGAAGATGCAGCATATTATAAATGAAATGTCTAAACAAGACGTGAATATCATGTTGGTGAAATTCAATTTTATACAGCGACGCCGTCTTGACCTGTAGTGGACAATGAATAACAACTGTTAATGAGTGAACGGCAATTAAAACACATCAATGGCCTAAAGTAAACATCGATCGTTGCTCACTATTGTGCAACCGCCTTTCATGCAGTGCAGTGCTGCCATTCAAATGGTGCTTCAGAAACAAGTTCTAATTTCCGAAAACTTTGCATCGATTCTGTAACGAATAGGTACTTTATCAATTGTGTCTGTTTCTAAAACTAGCATCTTAAATATTTTCAAGTTCTTTGGATATGTTGTGTGAGGCGATCAGAAAATTTATTCGTTTCTTAATCTTGGAAAATCTCGTTAGAAAAGCTAGACTGACAGTGAGTTTGTCAAACTTGATTACACGTCTAAATGTCTGGCAGCTCCATTCACACATAGTTGTTACTTTGCACCAGCTGATTAAGCCGTAGTAATGCCATTCTACCTCTCTGCATGCTCAGACTATTGGTAAACAACTCACTGATAAAATGCTTGATGAATACGACCAATCTAGTTGGTGTTACCATCATATTATGTAGGATGTAACGCTAAACACATTGTTGGGATAGAGAACAAATGCCAGTTACGACCAAGATGCTCCATTTCCCACAAAAATGTGACCAAAACCATTCGACAAGAGCATGTTCCTTTCCTTTTTATCTTCTTTTTTATTAGATGTTTGATTGTGGATAAAACAAAGCATATTATATTAAATTTGCATTCACAAACACTGTCCTAAACTTGAGACTGAAGAATGGGCTCACATTTTTACCATTATTGTAGCAGCACAAAGTCATTCTGAGAATTTAGGTCGGGTAATGCATTGTGACTTTAAGCGTTGACCTGATTGGTCTTAACTGAAGTCAAATTTTCAACTGGTTGTTTCTTTTTCAATATGTATTAGCTACAATTTAGGCTGATAATGAAGAAACAACATCTTCAGATTGCAGGAACAATAAAAATATCCAGTTTAACTGCTTTTTTCTCAGTCTGCTGCAAATTAAATACAATTAGGCTGTCAATAAAGACATACATTAATATTCAAGGGGCAATAAAGTTCCAGGTGAAATGTAATTGGTTCTTTTGAAAAATATCTAATAGTCTGATGCATGTAATTGTACATGTAAGTATAAAGTTTATTACTTATACTGCACTCCAACTGATGCGAAATACTTAAACGATTTTGCAAGTGATTTCATTGCATATTGAGACACCTATACATGTAGTGAATATTTTTCCAATGTGAATCTAAACCGTTATACCGCTGTTATACCTGTAGCCTGCTTTAACTCTTTCACCGCCAAAGTCGCCTAAATGCGCCGTTGAAAATAGTGCAGTCCCAGATTAGAAGCCGCCTTACAAGGCGGCGTCTAATCTGGGACTTCACTATTTTGCAACAAATTTGAGTCCCGTATTAACAGTTTTAGAATATACAACAAATATTTAATCGTTTTTGTGATTTATTTCGTTAAAACATTTTCTCTTAAAGTAGTCCCAATCGACAATTCTAAACTTGGCGCCGAAAGAGTTAACCATTGAATCAAACAGCTTGAAACTCTCGTTATGTAAGAGATGGCCATTTGTCCGTTTAAAATGGTGTATACAGATAATAGCTTGTTTTAGCACAAGTCCAAGACCACAATTTGAATATTAAGTCCCACGTTCTTATTTCTGATAGATGTAGTCTGTATTGGTTCCCCATTATAAGTCCACTCCATATAGTCATAACATATAACCCCCTTTTTCGAGACAACGATTTCCGTTTTACCTTAATTCAGTTCCATTCTGGTTTTATTACCAAAGCTCTCAAGAGCATTGATTTGTTTTTATAGTCTAATGGCGGTGTCCGCTAAAGATGCTACATTATCTGCGAACCTTAACTCTTTACACTATTGATACGACTTTTGACGCCTCAATATTGTGAGAAAATGGAGTATTTGCTCATAATGAGCAAATGCTTCATTTTCCTCAATGTTTTCAAAGCCATTCAGAATGTGTGTTTTCCTGTCTCCTAGATAAAATTTCTATACATCATATACTTTCGCTGTAAATGAGTCTTAAGTATGGAGTTAAGTGTTACACCGAGACAATCCTGTATAATGTGCCAAGGTCACAGGAAAAGGGGCACTCGGACATATCAAAAAAGCGCTGATTCAGCTCTTTTTCAGCTCTATTATTGCAGCATCTAGTCACGAAATTTACCATTTTTATTCATTTAAAGGTATAATTGGGTTCCTCTAAGATTGTAAATAGTGCAGACTCTGACCAGCCGCCACGTCATTGACGTGGCCAAATTATACTTTCGTTGTAATTGAGTCTAAAAAAGGAGTAAAGTGTTACACAGAGACTATCCTGTATATCATTGTTTATGAAGATGTCAGGGCCAGTATTAAAAAAGCCCCTTAGGAAAATCTCAAACTTAAGTGAACATTTTAAATGCATATTTCCAATTTACTTTCAATTATACTTCAATGTTACTTTGCATGTTTGTGAAATTACGTTTTTCATAAGCATGCAAAGTTTCATTGAAGTCTTGTGGGTAGAAATTTTCACTAAAGATTTTCCTTTATGAATACGGTCCCAGACCACAGGGGTCCAACACAAATTCTTAGAAAAATAGAAAAAAGAAAATTGTCAAGGAGTTTATATATAGACAAGTGATGTTACTCACGATCAGCCATGATCACCCCACCTCGACAATATCACTCGTATCGGTGTCGAACATTGAGAAAACAGCAATGTGTTTGCGACTCTGTCTAGCTTAAATAATCCCCTTCTGGAAAAAAACAAATAAAACCCAAGTGCCGTCATGCATATTCAACAGAAACAACATTTACTCACAGACATAGCGGATTTTCTCGTTCATTGACAAGGGCTCGTACATCTAAACGAGGGCTTGTACTCGCTTTTATCTAATTACGATAAGGATGAAGCCAGGAGCCAGAATGTTTACCATTCACATCCCCAGTCGCTCATCCAATCACAGTCTGCGTTACGAACTGCAAATCGGATGAAAACCACGTTACATAAAATGGTCGATTTTTTCGAAAGTGTTTTTAGTCTCGCGAAAAAGGTGATTTTCTGGTTTGTTTGACAATGATGCTTCGCCAAGTTTCAAATGTGCCGATGCAACAATGTGTATAATTGTCAATACACAGATCGCTGCCGATTATCTCTTTTAGTAGTGAACCATAGGGTCCGAACGATGTACGAACCTTTGTCAATGAACGAGAAAATCCGCTATATTTGTGAGTAAATGCTGTTTCTGTTGAATATGCAAGTCGGCAGTTGGGCTTTAGTTGTATATTTCGAGAAGGGGATTGTTTAAGCTAGACAGAGTCGCAAAAAATATTTCTGTTTTCTCAATGTTTGACATCGATATGAGAGATACTGTCGAGGTGGGTGTGATTCTTTTCTCTATTTTGTTCTAAAAAATCGTGTCGAACCCCTGTGTATACAACATGATGCGTCAAAGAGCTTGCTACAGTTTCCAGTATAAATCTACCCTAACCTTAATGATGACAGAATTACAACCTTTTATTTCAATATTGTAAAACCCCTCTAATGTGGTCTCTTAATGAAAAGCATGTATGTCATATATGACAGGTGGTATTTTAAAGCAGATCAGAAATAATGCAGAAATCTCCCATAGGCTGCTTTAAGCTACCACCTATCTCTAAGGCTGTCTTTATTGGCTATTTTAAGCGGTCGCATTAGATACTTTTACTGTACAAAGGTAAAACAAGATATTCTTATCCATCTAACGCGTTCGACACTAAAGGTACAAATAGTTTTGATCCGGATCCATGCCGAGTTACTCTTTGAAAATAAGAGTTATATAATCTTCAAAAATGCCAGATGTTTTCTACATTTGCAAGTATGAATTTCGTATGTGCTACGTTAGCGTTGAAGCAATAAAGAATATTTTTTCTCCAATTGTTCGCCATAAGCTCAATATACATTAAAGTCAATTAATTTTATTGTGTCTATAAGAACAAGCATTTCATCAAATCGTTGAAAATTGAAGGAGTAAGTTTCTAATCGGGCTGTTTTGTGACGCATAAGATGCCTGATTAGTATACTGTGAATAGTGTGGAAACCGGTCGCCATGTTCATTATGAAGCATCTGATCATGAACTACACTTCATGTAAAAGCCAGTTATAAGTATAACTATCGCTAAGATTATTTTCATTTTTGCCTCGGAAAGTATCGATATGAATAAATGAAGCAATTTGATATGAAATCATTACTATTTTATATAAAAATAATAGAAAAAAAATCGCGGTCAGAAATGTCGAGTTACTGAGCGTCTGATCTGAATCAACTATATCCAGTATCAATGTTGTTATCTATTTAGTATACGATACGGAGCCTAATAAAATTAACGTTTCACAGGTTTGCTCCAGTTATTGTTCAATATTGCGTAAAAACCAGTTTATAACAATTAGAAACCACATAATGCGCTTTATTAAGCGCATCATGCATTTTTGTGAGCTTTGAACCAGTTCCTACGCCATATCTCCCGAAACAGAGTGCTTCAAACATCACAGGTCTCGAACTACAAACTTAAACGGAGACAAAATGCTTCAGAACAATTGAAAAAAGGGTCAATGCCGATTCACCCAAAGTCGGAATTACTAAATTCAATTGGCTAGGGAGTATTAACATGGTTGATTACCTACAGGTGATATGCGCCCATAATGGGGACACATTTGATTTCCCGGTTTTATTTCTAAATATTGAAAAGATGGACTGATTAAAGGTATGGCAGAGGTTGACCACGGAGTTGAAGATAATATTCCAATTCTGAAGTGAATGAATGCACATAAGGAGTCGTATGCTTAGAAAATATTTACCGGGATCTGTTTCATAAGGAATGTGAAAACCGCGATGCTTTGAATGATGTCCTTTTTTCTCATTTGTCTGTTTCTCAACAAAACATCTTGAACGACACAACGTACATAGATAATTCATTGGTACATACTAGACACAAAGTATTACAGCGAGAAAAAAATAACACATTGCCATTGAAGTAGAATATAGATCATGCAGGCTATGTCAATTATACCTTACAAGAACCGCATCTAAAAGCTAACTTACCCTGTTGGAGAAAACGAACGAGAAAGCCAAATGGTCGTAAGAATGTAATGTACGAGTCGCTAAAACAGCAAATTGCTACTTCTACACCGACATCACAATCATACTAGTACACAAATCGGCGGAAAAACCGTATATGCTACGCATTTCAGTAATGCACAATAAAAGTAAAACTGTTTTCATTGTTACATTGAAATTTGACAAGGATATTTTGAAACGCCCTTAAAAGATTATAGCCTGCTAATGTTTTCAAACAGGATTTCGTGAGCATCGTAACTTTTTTATGTTGAGATAAGGATTGCAATGTGTCGTTTAACACTTGCGAGCCAAGATCTTTGCTTTTCTTGTGTGGAAAACGGCCATTGACATATATTGACAATGTGTACTTTATTCTATTAAATACATTTTATTTGTATTTTATTGTTTTGTATTTCCTATAATCATTACTATTATCATAAATTGTGTTTTTTATAATTACTCAAGATTATTGTTCTACACGTCACTGCATACTGTATTTGAAACAAAAAGCACACCAGTTATTTGACCATCCGAGATTTAATAATTATATGTGTTATGCCCATGCAGGTCATGCTGTTTATCTCAACAGACTGACATATTGGCATAAACTTCATCAAATGAGCCTTATTCACTGATAACTTGTAAATTCACTATTAAGGATATGATATCATAAACAAACATAACGAGCTACATGACTTTACCTTTTAAATCTGATTACTGCGATCAACACAAGCCCATAAACAGAAGCCGCATACGTTTATACCGAGCGGATCAATTAAGGCATAAGTTGGCTTTCTGGCCAATATTGCAAACACAAACATATTCTTTTCACTTAACTTTAAGAAATCTGGTTAAAGAGTACTAGCCGAAAAGCTCTTTCACAAATACAAGAAACATGTGTTATCGAATGGCTGAATACGTTCATTAAAGTAAATACACTCTCTTGTCCGGAGCATACCAACTGTACTAAATTAGGATGACATATTTGTTTTGTGAGTACATCTTGGAGCGGCTGAGTATCGCATATCACATTCAGGTCACTTTTATCTGGACCTTTGATCTCTATCTAAGAAAAGGCGTGTTGTTACCAACGCAGCATTCCAGACAAATAAGGTATAAAAAAAACGGTCAACGTCAGACTTCAAAGCTTAAGGTGTGTCACTTGCTTTTGACAGCAGGCGAGGCAAGTTTTTCGAGAAACATTTTCTAGTCTTATCATTTATACGTCTTTGTTATTTTTTTCAAATTCAGATTAAAGACTTTGCTGACAACTTGATTAAATATACATGCATAATTTATTATTAAGATGAATTCTACCCGAGGACGGATGTAGGTGATGAATCAAGACTGCACCGTAACGTCTTAATCTTTATTTCTTGGCAATTATCTAAATAAATAGAAAAACAAAATAAATACAAATACACTGTGCAATACACAATCATAAATATGAGCTTTGTATAGCGATGAGGACTCTTGTCAAAGGGACTCCCGATAGAGCTCTCTGGGCTGATCTACGTCAACAAAGTAAGCAAAGCGTGCAAACCCAAATCATAGAAACTCGCCCTCTGCCCTCTGATCTTTGTATGCATCGTTGGGTTTTCAAGTATGCACTAAGCATACAAACTGAAACTAACTAAAAAATGCAATATTTTAGAGGTGAAGCTAATCCACGCATTTCGTGTAAATAAAACAAATATTAATTTATTTACATGCAACACAAGAAAGTTTGTGAAAAAACAGAAACAACCGGAAGTCCTAACTCTGCATCAACAAGTTAACTTCTAGTGATTTAATCATAATAAATGTCCTTGATAAAATAATGATTTAAATAACAAGTTTGCTAACAAACCTCATTTAATTCTATGTTGGTAAAGTAATTTTCCAATTAAAGTGATTCAATTATTACCGAATGTAACTGTTCTGACTGGCTGCATCAATTATAGCATTTACCAAAACAACAACTGACAAAACGGAAAATGACGTGACGTCATTAAAATAATAACTAACGCCGGCGATGTAGCCTAATGTCGCGCAATTTTGGACTGAACGATGTTACGTTGCGTCGGCCTGGCAAACCGTGTATACCTACAATAATAGACTAATCTGTTCTTACATTATCGCAAAATACAATTCATGTATGGCATGTATTATGGGTTGTTCTATAAGACAGTTACGGACATTGTAAAAATAATTATCTTGCAAAGGGTTTCTAACGGAACTTATTAAAACATTGAATTGAAAAAATTGTTTTCAGGTCTATATAGGCATATCAGAAAGGGGGATTAAAGGCCCTTGCATGGATTAGTCATGGAATTTTAAAGAAATATTTCTGCTTGAAAGTAACTAATTCCTTATGTGGGATTTAGTTTTGGGCCAAAACAAAGTAATTGTTAAGCTTGGCACCACTCGATTTTGCTTAAAATATATCAGAGATAGCAGTCACACCGCATGCAATGAATGCCTATGATATGCTAAAATGAACTTGAAAGTCGTTATGGCGACAAAAATAGATTCGGAGTTCCCCATCTCAATTTCGTTTCAATTTGACAAGCAATTTTTGTTATAATCATCAATAATATGGTTAAGAGTTGGTGGCTTTTTTCAAACTCTGATGAATGATATACCTCCGGAAAAGTGTCGTTCATATTTGACAACAAAACCATGAATTTGCTTTTAACTCTTTCATTAATAGGAACGGCTCTTAACGCTTGTGATACTGATGTATATTGAAAACATCGTAGGGAATGAAACATTTACCCGTAAGTAGCAAATGCTCCATTTCCTACAATAATTTTAATTCAAATTCAAAAATGGCATCTTTCTTTTTCCTACATTTTCATACTTTTCATCAGTTTCTTTCCTTGAGGATTAAAAGCGTGTGAAGGAAAGGGTAAAAAATATCGGTCGAGTTAAACACAGGTAATTTTTGTTTATTTTAAGTGAGTTTATGCATATACTGTTAGAATCCATTCAACAGATGTTAATTCTAGTTCGTTATGCGCGCAATATTTTGAATCGAATAATATATCACAATCTGGCTTAACTATTAGAACATCAGCGCATCTGTTGTCACATAATTGTTTAGATAATAACTAAAAAATCGGATATATGTATATCAGTGGTTTTATTTTCGATATGAATCCTTGTCTTATTAATCAAATATAGATATAAGCGGATATTAAAGTTATTGTCTAACTCTTGACCTTAACCGATAACAATCGTCAATATAACGTCAGTTTTCTGCTAAAACATCGTATGTGCCATTTTTCGGCACATACGAGGTTTTAGAAGAAAACCGACTATTTGTGCTAAAATCACTTAAATGCCATTGGTTAAAATGGCAGATACACGTTTTTTTACAAAAACAGACGACTTCTTCAAATAAAAAAGTAACTACCAATTTACCAAAATGACTGATACGAGGTTTTGGCAGAACACCGACGATAAGCATGCGCTCGCATGGATTAAGATCGATCCTTATTCTTATTATTTATTTAGCAGATTAACCTGCGATTTACAACATTAAGAAATATGTGAAACAAATATTCACCAATTTTCCATGATGGCATCATGAAACCTAGATACATATACACATACATATACGTAAAGCTCTGTGCCACCTTATAATTGGTAGAGGTAAAATATGGATACCTGAAAATACGGCTCGGTAATTTGGAGACTCGCTTTATCTTTACCATCCATATTTATCACTTTAAATGACCCGAATTGGTTTAAACAGTATTTATTTGTTGTATTATGTACAGACATGTTGTCATCAAACAGTATGTAAGGATAGCATTATGCAAATTATGAGCACGGATGAGAAAACAAGTAAAACAAAACTTTGTAAATTATTCTCCACGTTAAATGAAGTTACACATTTAAACAAACTGGATAGTTATTAAATTATATGTTTGCAAGACTGACAACGTTGAGTAAATATCTGTATCGATAAATATTGATTTTTGAAATCTGGATGAAAAACAAAAACCTCGGATTAAGGTTTGGAGTAATCACTAAGAAAATGGTAGGAGATAAAACACACAATGCAGGCAGTGGTCGGGAGTCGGCAAATCGAGACCATTATCTTTAGGTCATTGGTTAAAACGCTTCGACGCAATTGTTAACTTTTGCACATTTTCAAATATGCTTATAATTTCATTGCTTGTGAAATATTTATTTCCAGATAAGAGGCATTGGATGGTTGTCGAAAAGAAATTTGCTTGAATTAGGTTATGAATGTTACAGA
The DNA here is from genome assembly GCA_032359355.1 of Macoma nasuta. Lineage (NCBI taxonomy): Eukaryota > Metazoa > Mollusca > Bivalvia > Cardiida > Tellinidae > Macoma > Macoma nasuta. The sequence goes on along the minus strand of JAULCE010266515.1, from coordinate 837 downwards.
GCACCAACAAGTGACTTGCTGTTTCAACAGATCCACACATGCAAAGGGGGATTCTACAAGATATCGTCTTTGCAGATCGTAGTTTAAGGAACTTCACTCTAACCGGAGGCGGGCATAAAGAACCTGACCACGGTGAGAGCCACATGAGTAATGTGGGGATGACATTTGCTTGTTTCTTGTTTGAGATGCTTTAAATGCCTCTACACAGGGTGAATTCCGAGTCTCCAGAGGCAGAAAGTTCCAGTCTTTGAATACTGGTGGATGAAAAACGAACATGGCAATAAAAAGGTTCTCGAGTATATCGTGGGAATATTTTCAGCATTTCTTAATGAGTAACGCATTTATTGAGGAGTAGGTAGCAGCTCTGAAAGGTAAGAATAAGTAAGGTTGTTTTTCATTTTGTACATTAAAATAAGTTTATGTTTTCTGCGTCTGCTGGCTAGTGTTTCCAATCTGAGGTCGTGAAGATGAGCTTCAATGTTTCAATAAAAGACAATAGACAATAGTTTATTCATACTTTCAGGCCTCCAGCTCATAGTACAACACATTCAAAACCATTTGACAAAAACATATTGTGATAGAGCAGAGTGTCACATATCATGAGATAAGATACATAAATATATATTCTGCACCTTGATTAGCCGCATAGGTGAAAACATAGTGTAATTATATTTGTAACACTTCCTCCTGTGTAAAGCCTGACATATGTACTGTGCTACATTTTTTATTATTAAATCATTTTACTTGATAATAAAATATACAGCTTATGTAAACATGGATTCATGAAGTATTTTCTTGGAATAAAACACAACCTTATATCAGTATAAATTCTGCAAC
>JAULCE010266404.1:0-10896 GCA_032359355.1 Macoma nasuta | reverse complement strand
TCGAGGGAGTGTGTTAAGTTTAAAACGAAAGTAGAACAAATGTTGCGCATGAGCACAACCTGCCTGGCAGTGAAGGGTTTAATGAAGTCAAGAATAAAGCAGGTTAATGTGGTATTTAGCAGTTCACTTTCACATGTGTATTTGAATAATAATGTCGCTTGCTTCATAAACAGTTTAAGGAGGTAAGGATTTGATTTAATAAAATTTAAATATGTGTTTTAAAATATAATTTTAGGAAAGTATAAAATTATATCCATTTTACAGTTGCCCTTCATTGAATTCTAACGTGCACTATGAGCTGTTCATGTTTAAATACATACTGCCCATTCTACACGTGTTGTGTAATAATGAAATATGGGCGCCCAGGTCAAGGTAAAAACACATTATTTGGATGTTTCCTAAATTTTTCGCCAACGGGGCGGGCCAGTGAGGCACATCTGAACAAAGGGTTAATTTTTAAAGAATAATATGGTTTGCATAACATACTTTACTAAATCTGGTTTATGTCCTGACGTTGGCGGCTGCTACGACATTGTCATGTATTCTGAGACAGATCTTACATTTTCTTGACGCTAACATGATTGAGAACGATCGCTTCCAGGTAGGGTTGGTATAATGATTTGGGCAGGAATGCAAAATAACACTAAGTTTAGAGCTGTTTTGGTGAATTGTAATCTAAACTAAGCCCGGCATCAGACAAACGAAATTCTGATACTGGTCGCCATTCTTCACATTATGTCCAGCTGTTATTGGTTCCTTTGGAGGGCACATACGATACTAAGAAATCTTACTATGGGACTTTTCTGTTAAGGATTGTAACGTTTGGAGTATTTTCGCTTCAATGAATTTGCTATTTTACGCCATGGTTTCATGAATTTCCTTTAATAAATATATTTTCTATATTGTGTCCAAATTTCATTGAATTATATGCAGAGGGTAACGAGATATACCTCAAACTGTAGGTGCAAATTTAAAACATTTTCTGATTATATCGTCAAATGCGTATGTATCATTCTCAGGATTATGTAGTTCACATTCAATATGATTTGCCTATATTGAAACCTTTTATAAAATGAGAATCCTTATGAAATTGACTTTTATGCAAACAGGTAAGACCAGTATTGGATGACGCCTGTAGAGGAGCAATGTGCTCAAGTCTGCAGGTTGGCATATAGAATTGCCTCTGCTGTGTCGTCTTTATTTCCCCAAAACCCTCGTATATTTTATACGAATTAAAACATGTAGATAAAATAAAATTTAACAATATACTCGAAAGAAGCCGCCTCTTTAGTAATTGTGATCATCACGAGAAAACCCTCCTTGAACATCTTATGTCTACAATCGAATGAACAATGACAAGTTCCTATCGCCTAGACATATTTTTCTTTTTCATCAGATTTCTATCGTGACTAAGTAAACACATGGCATATAATGTAAACGGTAAGGTTTTTTTTCTGTGAGAAGTGTTTCATGCGCTCTTATCTTATTTCAGGTATAAAAGTAGGTCCAATGAAATTAAAGATAGTTGTGGAAACAATTGAAGAACAAGAAGTAAGTCGGGTATTTTACTCATTAGGTTTTACTTGTTAAAAGTACAAAAATACGATTTTACGTTATTGAAAAACAGTGATGTCATAATCATTATATATAACATTTTTGTCTAGCAACAGGCAATTATACAGCAAAGTATAATATTCTATTATCACATTTCTACATGTAAGTGACATTAAATTAGTATCACACACAGGGGCATTGTTGGCATGTGTTCGATTGAAAAGTGGTGATAATTATATTTTGACTACTAGGGATGTCATGCAGTAGACAATGATAACTTCTAAGCCTTGGTCAGCAAGACATGCGATTAAACTTCTTCTTATAGAGCTCTTTGATCAGGTACAACACTTCGCTTCTTTGACTGATTATTTCGAACAAAATATGGCAAATTCACATTGTTCGAGTATAAGGATATATTTATTGTAACCCCCGGGGTGGCCGACTTTAAGAGTAAAATCACAAAGTGGTCCCAAAATAATCCTCAAACATCATCATTCAAGCAACCGAAATGTAATAAGTGTTCTTAAAAATACAAATTACTCGAAGTCGTCAGCTTGCAGGTTATTATTAAATGGCATAGACTAATCAGACTGCTCATATTTAGATGTAGGTTAGTCAAATCATTTCCAGTACCGACAGATTGCTCCTGTAGGAGATTCGGTTTACACTATTTACAAAGAGCATAATGGTGTGTATATATGAAATAAATTGTTATATTAATCTAAAGCACATATACAATAGCGGCAATAAGCGATAAACTGGTTGGTAAAACATCATGTAGCTTGGGAAATAACTACACCGATAGCTTTGAAAGATGCTTCCATTGGTCTGTCATGGAAGATAGATAAGTACCTTTATTCACATAACCTAACCATGACCTGTACAACGTCCACATTATTTTTTAGGTTAGAAAATTGAAGTCGAAATGATATATGTCATTGTCAACACCTCTTGGCAACTTAACCAGCATTGGTATAATGACTTTTTTTCTTATATATAAAAAACAGTGTAATTGTTATAAACAAGCCACACTATAAAACTCTCATGAAAAGTTTAACCTGGGAAATATGTCATTTTTAACATCCATGCAAGTATCATAAAACTTAGAATATGCACAAAATTAGAATAAAAGATTCAATGATGAATCTCGTTGTCTTTTACGAATTGTTTTCAAATATTGCCTAGAAAAGTGTTTTAAATCTAAACAATTAAGCTTATTAGCAAAATGAAATAATTATGCAACTTATAAAGGCTTTAGTTAGTATTTCATGCATGTTGCAGGTGGACTGTGTGTTGGTTACCACTAAAGACTTCTTGGACATAAGAAAAGGTAGACCCTTTAAAGCATTGCTTCAGGCTGGAGATGTCACCCTACAAGACGAGTGTAAATCTAAGTATGGCAGACTAGAGGTGGGTGAAGTGGTTATGATTGACGGAGGAAATTTGCCATGCATATCTGTCTGCCTTACAGTGCTGCCACCTCCAGGGGATAATCTTGAAGAGGTAACAAGCATTGCTGTTACATTTCTATGATTTTTTTTCTTTATGGATATGTATTACTCCATAACGATTGTTTTGTATACGACATTGAGATAAGGCATTTTTTCATTACAGGCAGGATAGTCTTGGAATATCTTTAACCAATATGCAAACAATACAGTCTAAGATAAAAAGATGTTTAAGAGTCATCTGATAATTGACTACACTGGTTGTAAAACGTTCATATGCATGTATATGAAGGAACGTGTAACTCCTTTTCTTGCTACTAAAAATGCTGATATTTTCATCTAGTATACAACTTGTCTGACTGTTCAATATTTTAGAAAAATAGTCTTAATTCCATACAAGTTGGATTCATAATAGATGCAGAGTAAATTAGCAAATGATCTCGATTCGATTATTTTCGATTTACAACACAGTTTGTGAGTAGTTGGATAAGAGTTTAAATACTTAAAACAGTGTATACCTTTACCATATTCCATGTTGAAGACATTGCATCTGATAATTATATAAATTGTTTCGACTAGAATACGTAATATTGACTTAAGTTATTAGCATACAGTGTTAACCCTGAGCATTAACTGCATACCAATATAGAATAGAAGAGTGTCCAAAGGTTATATCCTGATAAAACATTGAACCTGTGCGCCATTCACATACAGAAAACTGGGTGTAAGACAGTTCGCACCTGTTAGGCTTCTTGTCATGTTAAACACAATATTGTTGAGATAAGTTGCTACTATGAATTGTTTCAGAGTTTGGTGAAATATAAATATGAGCAAATGATTCACACTCTTTTAATTGTTATATTGATCATGATCAAACAGCTCTTTTGAGGTTCTGCACTGTGTACCTGTTGTTAATATTTAGCATGAGTCTAAAGTGTATTGCATTGAGTAATAGCATAAGCTGCATGCTTAACATATTTAAATCAAAATGATAGTTCATGGAATGGATATAAACATAAATGTAAATGGTACATACAACCATGTATTTAACCGATGTTATAAAATCCGGATTTTACATCGAAGTTTCAGCAAAACAGCAAAATGACTTGTTTAGTTGTTTATTCTTGTAGTCAAGCGATTTATAACTCAGTCCATGTTATGTGACCGTCCAAAAGACGATTCATTACGTTCTCATAATGCAGGACAATTTTATTACTTAACGCTCATTTGTGAGTTTTCTACCTTACTTTCATTTTGCCTTAGATTATCATCTGTGTTTAGCAATCTACGTTTCCATATTAAATGGTTACCTCTTTTTCACCAGGAGTTGAAAAACATTGTAAAACAATTCCTAAGACTTGCCCAAGCTAAGAAATATTCATCAGTAGCTATACCTGCACTTGACACCGACTGCCCGCAATACCCTCGAGATGCTATGTGTCGTGGCATGCACGAGGCTTTGGAGAGCTGGGCAGCGGACTACAAAACAACAAGCATCGAGAAGGTCAACTTTGTCATGCACAACAAAGACTTGGATACGATACAGGTAGCTCCCTGCTCTAACCCTGCCTCATTGTTGCAAACAGTGTTCACCAAGATAAGACGCTGTCTGATCAGTTATGTACTGTATGTGACAAGTCTGGCACTACCCTGTCGGATCTAGAGAACAAAAAAGTATTTTCATACTTAAAATATAATAACGCAGCTGTGAATATTTTAAGGGGTGGAATCTTAACATCTATACTCACGAAGATACGGAACTATGTTGTTTAAAAAAAGATTGCAAAAGCTTCAAAATAATGGTATAACATTCAGATTTCTATAAAAATGTGTGTGTCGATTTAATATGACCTACTTCGTTCACTAGATCTGGATTATTTATGAGACTTTATTTATTGTATTCCGTTCTATGGTACATGTAACCACTCATTCATATAAAACATAGAAAATTGTAAGATGTTCAACTGTAATTGTGTGTAACATGATTTGATTGGCAGCACCCTCCATTTTAATTTTAAAAGATATTGGTTACCAGGATCTATCTTTTAATTATTTCGTTTTAGGTGCTAAAACCCTTTTATTTCTGAATAGAGACAAAACAAGCAAAGTCTAGTCTAGCAATGAGACTCAAGTTTTTATCTCATTAAAAATATTCACTGACAATATAATTATAAGGTCAAGTAACACTGTGGAAAAAAAATGTTCTTGTGAACAGTGTTGATCAATTTCAGCTCCTACAACAGACACCGTATATATATGTCCACATTGCACCATTTAAAGAATTAACAGTATTCTGTATTGTTCATTAATGAACATTTTAGACCCTAATCAGATGCTGAATCGAATAATTGACAGTCTGTACTGTTTTCCAAGGCATATGATGATTTTTTTTACATTTCATTTGATTAATATTTACATTAGCGTATTAATCGGAACTTTATCGATTGTTTTAAGGGTATCGTGTCATGTATGTATGAACACTGTTGAATGGAAAAGTAAAGTAATTAACAGTTTTATGTGTAAATATATATGAAAAAATCTGACTTTTTGATCAGAACGTTTGTCTTTTTTTGAGGGATTAAGAAAGAAATAATATGAACTCTAAACGCGCAGGTCAGATCAGTTGCCGCATCAGAACTGATTCAGGGTGCAGAAATTGAAAACGTTTGATGTTGAGTAGAGGTGTGAAATGAACCTTTAGCATTCTTGAGCATTCTTTGATGACTATTAATGTTGCGATCTTTTCCCTTTCGACTCGGGCCGAACAGATGCAACAGGAAAACAATATGGGCCCTGATCCTTTGGGAGCGGAATACACTGTAAAATGCGTTAAAATGCGTCAGTGATCGTGTATTTTAAAGCATTCATATTGTTGCAGACGAAAGTTTCAAACATGTTTTCTTCTAAATCTCATCAATCAACACAGCTATCATGTCATTCAGTTACGGTATTCATGTGATGCAGATTTACTCGGTGGATGATTTGAGTGTTTACAGAGGCTATCACAAAATCACATGTCTAGGTTCAGCCGTTAACCCATTACCCGATTTAGGAGCCTATTGCAGTCTTAGGTTACCTATGAAAACATTGAGAGAATTGACACACCTATCAAAAATGGAGTTTTCTTTCCTTGTAGATGTTTTTTCATGTGCTACTTTCATTGTGGATTAGGCTAAAATAGTATATGAGGTTATTAGAAAATTGTTGGACATGATCTTATAGCCTCCCATCACACTCCATTAGGACCCATATAATCAACATGTTTCTGCAAGACGGGCCATAGTAAGTTCATACAACATGTATCCGGGTCAGATTTCAAGTTCCTCGGCGTCTGATCTGGATCAAAGCTTTATTATACTCAGACAAATGTTTCAAAAACGTTTCAAAAATCATGCAGGCGAGAAATACACACTTGGCCTTATTCGGTTATTTGCCTATAGATTTTTATTTTTCTCAACATATTCTTTAATTTATGATGAGTCTAAAATAGCAAATGAAGTAAAGCCCTATTGTTTTCCAAACATAAGTTGTAGTCTTCATGATAATTTGATGTCATTGACATTTATTTTTTATTGAAAGTTATGTGTTCTGAAGTGCCATAATTGATTACTAGTTAATTACAGCTGAATTTTGGTTCATAAGAAAGGTGTTAACTTGCTCGTCAATTATTGAAATTTAACCATTCTCTTCATCAATATTCGAGAGTATTTCCGCCCACTCTGAATACTACCTAACTGATTTACAAAACTGGAATAATTGAACGAAAAGTTAATACATAGACAGAATATGCATGGCAGACAACTTTTTATGGGCAAACAGTGCAGACCGAAGAAAAACCGCTTATTAAGGAGCTGTTTGATCTAGATCGGCAGTTTGAAAATCGGTGCATAAGCATAGTAATAAAACAAGGGTTAACACATTTGCTGACTTTACAAACACAATCACTGATTGTTACAGGTTTTCCAGAAGTACTTTGATATGCTCAATGAAGAAGAGGGGAAAAGAAAGAGCAGTTTTACTTCCTCCTTTGTCATGCCAAAACAGGGCCAGAACATCCAGCCAGTAAAATGTAGGTTTAAACCTTTATTAATCATTTTTAATGCTGAACCTTTAACCCAGCTCTCCCACTTTTTGAAATATACTAAAATGATGAGGATGGCTTCCTCTCATTGATACACCATATAACTCAGTGTAGACTCCATTATAGTCGTCACTGTTTGCAAAAGATGTATCCTACTCTGAAACAAGAGAATACTACCGACTTTGATAAAATAAACACTGGTAACATATTTTGAAAGACTGTATAAAGAACTTTATGCATGCAACTTCAATAAAATATCTTATTATTATCTCAAAAATTAGATTGAAGAATTCCATATGCAGTTTTGATGCATAAACACACTTTGCAAATTGCAATTGGGAGGGGTCAGTATCCTCATATATCTATATAAACAACTTCTCAAAACCAGTCAGCAATTTTCAAACCATAAACAGAGGTTCCTAAGGGTCACTTAAAATTTGGCATTACTGCAGTATTTCAGTTGTTTCCTGACGCGGGGTGAAAACTGTTTGAGTCCGACTAAACACATGTGTATTCCTTGTTTCAGAGTCAGGTGATATATTAGGTAGGACCAATGTATTCACTTTGCGAAATGTTAGCTTTATTAGCTAACATGTCGAAATGTACGTTCGATGGTTAGACAACGACTATGACAACTCGGCTATATATGCCGAACCAAAGTTTAAGTTACAGAATTACAGTGTTATTTCTGTATCTCGAACATCAATACCGAAATGATATTAAAAACCGAACAAATCAACCAATCTATTTTATAAAAAAAAACTCAAGTAAACCGGTACTTCTGCATTCTACACAGTGGACTTCAATTTCAGAGCATAGAAATAAAAGTTCATAGAAATTAGCTAATAGAAACCGAACATGCATCCGGAAAGCGTAATTAAGATAAATTTTACACAAGATCCCTGTTTATTAAGTTGTAGCAGCTGGGGATCTCCCATAATCCCGTTCCGTGTGAAAAATGTAACAGTGTCAACAATCACAATAGCGCCTTACAACTGAAACTGATGTTTACGTAACCAGTTTAAGTGTCAATGTTTCACCAATTGATGAAGAGGCTTTTACTTTCTGGCCCCCGAAATAGAGACAATGTAGCATTGTATGCAAACGATAACCATGTAGTTGGCGTATTTGTTCCCTACAAATTGGTTTCATTTTAACATTTTGGTAGGTCTAAGCCACGAAATGGAACTAATGGAACTAACGGAAACAAAATATATCACTGATTGTTACAGTAAGAAGTCTTTTTGGTATGCCTTTATGACTCTGTATCGGATGACTAAACATACATTGTAATCGTCACGCAAATCCTCCATGTCCTATCACTGATAATGTCTAAAATGTTTCCTTTCCCACTGGCTATCTTTGGACTTATCCACAAGGAAAGAATCTGATGAAAAATATGTTAATCTAGGCATAAGACAAATGCCATTTTTGAATTGTTTTAGAAACACTTTAGGCTGAAGAGCATTTGATCCTTTCCTACAGTTTTTCCATCATTTACAAAGGCGCTAAAATGCACTTCTGTAGAGTAAAGGGTTTAAATTTAATTTTGCCTATCTAATCATTTTTCCATAACATTCTTTTCGTGAATAAGTCTAACAATAGCATATGAGGTAAACGGTTAAATTTAACCCCTTCACTGTCAGGCAGGTTATGCACATGCGCAAATTTTTTGTCTACTTCCGTTTTAGCCACACACACTCCCTCAACCTTTGGTAAAACCTTTGGTTGTGTGTCAAACAGCTTGGATCCGAGTTTCTCGGCGTCTCATTTGGATCTAAGCTTTTTGCATTTGTTACTACACTCGAGGTAGGGGCAGTGAAGGGGTTAATATTTTTTCTGTTAGTTTGTTTTGCATGTATCTTTTTTATCTTATTTCAGATGTTACAGTAGGTCCGATGAAAGTAGAGCTAGTTGTGGAAACAATTGAATAGCAGAATGTAAGTTGAGTATTTTAATCGTTTAAATATAGTTGTAAGAAGTACAGAAATACACCTAAACACTATTTACTTTAAAACAATGGTGTGCTCATTATACAATATAACACATTTTCTTGCAATTAGCAATTATACAGCAGAGTATAATGTTCTATTATACCACACATTGAGATAGAATCACACACATGGCCATTCTTGGTATATTGGTTGAATATTTTAAAACCAGTCGCGTAATGTAGTTAAAGAGAGTTATAACTTTTCATTCTTGGTCTGCAGGGCATACAGGCATGATGTCTCTAATCAAACTTGTTCTTATGGAGCTGATTATTTAGAGTAAACAATAACAAAATGAGATTGTTCGTGTGTTAAAAAATAACAGAAATTGCCCAGGGTGGCCAAATCTCAGAGTTAGTATGGTAGTTTTGTTTTGTAAATCACGAACATGTCTTTATATGATCCTCGAAAGTTATCATTAAAGTAACTCAAATGTTAGAGAGGTTATTCAAAACACTAATTTCTCTTCATCGTTGACATAAAGAACAATGTTATACCTTACCCATATATGTCTCTTCTTTATACCTCTTGGTGGGCCGCTATCAAACAATGTTGGCAGGTCACCATTCTTTTTGATAGTGCCCGCTGCGTCAATCGGGAACGATTGTTTGCGTGTGTAAAAACCGAGTCCGGGATTTAAAAAGTATTAAAAGTATTCAAAATGAGGTAATTTAAATTAATATAACATTATAACATTTATTATTTTATGTAGATGAGAAATACGCATTTAATGTAAAAAAACGTCATTAGAGATATATATTATGTCTACTATTGATATGTAGATTGGGACGAAAATGTGTTTTCATTTTAGGTAGGTAATTAAACTAATCGGTATTCCTTCCTTCTAGTTTGATTTGTGTTCAGTTTTCATATAAAAATGCTATTGGAAAAATATTCGGTATAATATAAGAAATAGTACACAAAACTTCGGGCCTTGATGCATTATAGTGACCTACCAGTTAGTCCAAAAATGTTGAACGGACCTCAGCCTTCGACTTCGGTCCGTTCAACGATTTTGGGCTGACTGATCGGTCACTATAATTCAATGAGGCCCTCAGTGGGGTATACTATTCTTATTTATCAAATATTTAAGAACGTAATTAGGCTACATCTGATAGAGAAGTCTGATTAGAAACTTCAATAGTTGCCTCTGTAACTGATTTTTTAAAGTCTCTTTTAAAAATGGAAAAATCAGCTTTTCCTGGTTTTGATTTATGATTGCGATTGTCCCAAGGGGCTGGATTCTGAGAGTAATTACGGTATATGAAACTGTATTGGGTACAAATCTACACAAGCAGCGCAAACTCTATTTTTCATGAATATATGTATCAAGCTCAACCTCATTGAATATAGATCAGTTTTCTTATAAAATTAAGATGTAAGTTGGGCAATTCGTCCCCATTGCCGACAGGTTGATCTTGAGCTTAACATGTCCGATATGTAAACAATGCAGGCGCTGATCCGACTGCAGTTATAGGAGGTATCTGATCTGATTCTACAGTGTTTGCAAAAGTATAAGTGTGTGTTCATAGAACGTGTATTTTAATATTAACCTAAAGCACAATGTCATAGTTATAAGCGGTGGTAGTCTGTATTAGAATTATGATAAAATAGTTTAAAGCATGACGAAACAACGAAGATTAATTATATAAAAGGGAGATCCTTCAAAGGCACGAAAGTCAATTCATATAGAGAAAATTGTAGACTCGGTTTAAATCACTCACAGCTTTAAATGTACTTGCATGGATACAAAATGGAAGGTAGAGTAAACAAAGCAGCTGCTTGAAATCACCTGTACTCACAAAACCTGACCATTATCTGA
>JAULCE010266293.1:0-10897 GCA_032359355.1 Macoma nasuta | reverse complement strand
ATGTCAGGTTGTCTGTATGGTATACAATATGTAGCGGTCGTATAAGAGGGGTTTTACTGAATTTGATTGTATTACATTAATGGCGTTAATTGTGTAAATAGCGAACATCTTATAAAAGGCATACACACTTAATAAACTGTTGCAGATACATGTAGTGGTAAATATCTTGAACTCGGTTGAATTTATCTCATGCTTTTACCAGAGCTTTAATCTCAATGACCAAAACTATGTTTGTTGCTTTGTAGACTCCTGTTAAAGTTTGGGTGAACAATTTTAAATTTTTCGAATGATCCGATTTTGAACTAAATTTGAACTACATGTATTAGAAAACGTAGTTCGACTTAACGAGAGCTAATTCAATACCAATTCAAACTGCGGACGGTAAGGTAATCGAATTCTTCGTCGGCAATTTTTAAGAAAACATACACAAACATTTCTTTGGAAATCACGGTATCGAGAAAAGCTAAATTAAAGACGTATCCTATAATAATTCAATGTGGAGATTTGTTCCGAACTGTGTGTATGCATTTTTTAAGACGCACCCGGGAGTTGTTCCTACCCAACTTACTGCACAGTAATATGTTCCGTTTCCGCTAATAGCGGGGTAAGGGTTTCATGTAACCTGAGCCAATAATACCATGTATGCATAACGCATGCAAACTGATACAGCATTGCGTGTTATTTGCTATACAATATACACATTCTATCACGATTCAAAACTTTATTATAACCTGTAAAATTATGTACATGTACACGACACTGATACTAGCTGTGCGTTTAGGCCGACTACTTTATCGTTTACATATATGTAAACCATAAAGTAGTCGGCCTAAATGCACAACTACTGTAGACCTTATTATATAACTGTCTAAGAGCAATTCGATCAGAGTCTACAACATATGTCCTTCTATGAAATCATCATTAACACATACACATGCGGGAAATTTGGCGTGTTCAAGATCTAGTATATTTTTTTCTCGGAGTGTCTGGAGTACTGGAGTAAATATTGCAAGTGTGCAAGTCTTATCTGGATTACAGAAAATAAAGCTCTATACAAACAAGTCTGAGGGCGATAACAGTTCTTCAACTTCTACATTGTTTTGATATCTCACTTGACATACGTCAAATGTTCTTCACAAACAAGTAAATACTATGTGTTCGAAAAGTTTGATGCTGTATAAGATAAACGATGTTTCGGGGCGCTAAACGTCGTCCCAGTTTTAGCCCCCAGCCCGCTGAAATTTTTTGATATGAAAAAAATGTCGTCTGCTTATTTTATCTTATCATCGCCCGGTTTGCTTAAACTATTGTGGACGTATCAAACAGCTTGGATCCAGATCAGACGCCGAGTAAATCGGCGTCTGATCTTGTTCATAGCTGTTTGCATGATCACGTCAGTCGTAAATAGCGCGATAAGGGTTGAGCTCTGTCAATGCCTAACCTCGAGAGGCGCCTGTCGTTTATGTTTATATAAAACGTGATAAAAGTCCATACCATGATATATACACGTCATTGTGCGACACTAGACGTATAAGCTAATACAAATTCAATATGTGACATGTACATTATCAGAACTATATTCGCTAGTTCAATTATATTGATATTGTATGTTAGCTTCAGTCTACACAATCACCATTATCTACAAATTTGACTCGGCACTTTCATTTCATTACGTATTTCATCGGCCATAAAGAGTTTTAAAATTTCACATATCCCTCTAAATAAGCATTCATGATCTTTGTTTCGTTTCGCGTTGTTGCGTTGAAACTTATACAAATGTACTGCATTTTGTTACGAATAGAAACTGTATAGCTTATGTCGAAGTAGAAGTAGTATGTAGTCTGTATTCAGTAATAAATTAAACTGTAATGCCTCTCACAACTGTCTGTTTTTACAAGTGCACGTCCACATCGGCTACAGCAAAAATCACCAACACCTTCAATGTCCTTTTCCTATTAAGACTGGAGTTGAATCCGCGATACCAAAACGAAATAGACGACGTACCCCTTGATGACCCAATACCTGCTGATTTGTCGTTCCACTCGCTTTTAACGCCATCGAATAAACGACAACCGGCCCTGACCTTGCATTCCCACTGTTTCCATGACTGATCTACTTGTGCTGTCAAGACGACACTGGTGCCACCATGCGGAGATGTCTTTGCTGTAAGTTTCCATGATATGCCCTTCAAACATACCGTGTACGCATTCTCCTTTGAAACATCCAACCATATCGTATGCAGCTCCACACCGGCTGAATTAGTTATCTCAAGATCTTTAAGCCAAGCATTTGTGACAAAATAATCGTAATCCGCACATCGCTTTTTCAACGTAAGTACTTCTGCCTCAAGAATTCTGATCTTGGCTGCATTGATATCTTGTCTTATATCGGATGATAGCTCAAGCTCAATCATATCTGTGTCCGAAATATTGCGTTTTGTCATCTCAGTGATACACCTTTCTCTAAGAGACACCCACAGGCATGTTGAAGCACAATAAGTAGTTCAAGAGAAGACCGCTCACAAACCATATCTAACAGAATATTTGTACAGGTTCCCTCGATTTTCTCGACCTGGTATTTATGTGCCAGCGGGGCAACAATAAAAACAATTTCCTTTGAGACCGGTTTCATTATACCCGGATATATGCATCTCAAAAACTCGACGAAGTCACCGTAGGTATCCGAGAGGTCAATTGTTTTAGGTCCTTCCTTCTTGAAGACTTCCTCAAGCATAGAGGAAAATACCGGAGATATCAGGGCCAGTACGCCGCTGGATACATACAGATGTTTCCCCTCCACAGTTACTGTCAGATCGTCCTTCCACGTCTTTGTACTGAACTCATTGCATGCTATTTCGACTCCTTTATGAAAACTGTCCTCTTTTAAGAACTTATCCGTGTCATCAGAGCCATTAACACATGCTCCATCTAGAGTTTCAGACGACGCCATTCCGTGTTTATCTGTCCGCTTCAGACAAAAACTGGATTATACTGGTTCGACAAGATTTACGAAAACGATATAACCTATATGATCGTTCACTGAAAGTAGTCAAGCGAAATGGCTATATTGGATGGCTGGTCTTTCTCTCGTTTACATACTGAAATGAAAGTAAAACTGAATATCGTCTGTTTTCTTCTAAAACCTCGTATGGCAAATACTTGGTTCTAGAAGAACACCTACCGGTTGTGTTAAAATCACTTAAGTGCCTTTGGTAAAAATGGGAGATACACGTTTTTTTACGGAAACAGACGAGTTCTTCAAAAAACACGTAACTACCAATTTACCAAAGTGATAGATACGAGGTTTTGGCAGAACACCGACGATATATACAAATGCAGTGTCGTCTCAAAGATTTAATTACTGTGTCTTCTAAATCCTTTTGGAGCCGGATCAGGTATAAAGTTACTTTGCGAATGATCTGACTGCAAAATGTAAATATAGAATATCTGGTCGCTGTTTTAAACGCTTCGTTTTGGGAAAAATAGCGTTACTTCACAGAATGTGAACATACTAACCTATTTAGTTTTTACAACGTGTTTCGGCAAATGTCGCGGCTAGTATAATAAGATCACTAGAGCGCTACATGAGCTGAAGAATCGTAGAATTGTTAAAACATTTCGAAACGCTGTTCACATTGTTAGAAATATTTGTCAACTCGTTCGTTTTGTTGTCATTTCAGGGGCTTGAGCTTACAAATTGGGGTAGCCGTAATATATAAGAACATGAAACATCATTAGTTTTAAAACCATGAGTGACATATCTGGGTTAAAGTATGGAATGTATTTGTAAAGCTACAATGCAATACAGTATATATTTTCATCAGTCACGTTTTTAAACATTTGTCATGGGAACTCGTGACCTTGCTAGAAGTTGCTATTCATTATATTACAGTTGATACTCGTTATGTCGAGGCTAGCGAGCCTTTTTTCATAAGCTCGAATTACCCGATATTCAAACTAAGACAAATAGTCCCACATCTTCGACAAAATTGGGTCCCAGGTTGGAAAAAAGGACCTTTCGGCATTGCAAACTGTGTAGACCCTGATCCGACGCCGCGTTTAAAACGCGGCGTCGGATCAGGTTCTACAGTGTTTGGAGAGCGTATATTAGAAATACAACTTTCATCAACAAGTTCCAAACAACATAGACCCTAATCGGAGGACGCTACAGCTGATCTGGGCCTTCACAGTTTACAATGCTGTAAGGACCCTCTTTCCAGCCGGCGGCACATATACCAACAGAGAAAGATCCCTTCTTTTGGTTCACATTTGAGTTTGATTTCAAACATGACTTCGAGTATGATATAACGAGGTTCGATTGTATTTGCAAACTTTATATCTCTATCTGTGTCGTGTTTTGTCGCGTTATCTTTCAAATATGTGCTACCCTTCATACACTCATTCATTTCATACAAATCGGTGTAATTGCTGTAATCAATGGTTGTTATATACTATCATACGCCACACTGGCCCTTTTGTTTAGTTTCGCTTAAGGACTAAGCAATATTTTTGTATCCAACAGGGTACTATTTACCGTTGCATCGCTAAATTAACCCTTAGCCTGCTATTCACGGCTGCGATGATTATTCAAACAGCTTGGATCTAGATCAGACGCCGTGTTAATCGGCATCTGATCTGGATCCAAGCTGTTTGACACTCAGACAAAAAGTTCAGTTAATTTGAAAAAAAATTCGGGCGATGTTTAAAAATTGAAACAGACGATAATTTGAGAACACGACATTTTCGTAGCACGCTAAGGATTAACGCAAACGCACTGCAAACAATATAGAATAATGACAATTATCTGGCCTTTTTTGGAAGTTAACCAAGTAACTAGGGGTCTTATCTGGCACAACACCGTGTATACATGTTAACAGTGTTCTGTATCTAACGCGTTATATGGTAAAGAATATCGTTTCTACAAACTGTAGCTTAATTGTTTTGAAGTGACAGACAAATGTACTTCAAATGTTTTGTCAGACGACTATATTCGGTGTCCCGCAGAAAAAATTGTCGTCTGTCTAAATTCTCGTCTGCTTATTGTTCCCACCTTGTCCAATTGGCTTTAAGGTTGGTGATAGTATTGCCTAATTGTTAAACATTTCAAATATGTTATTTCAAAAAGGTACATTTGGAGACAGTGTTAATGCCTAAGGTTAAGGGTATCTTAGCCATGAGAAATTTATGATCCCTCACACACGAATGTTAAATTCAAAACATTTGGAAGACAATATGTATGTAAAAATAGACGCTAGCTAAATATGAAATGGTATTTTGCTAACAGTTGCTTACATTTTGTAGCATGTCACAAGTTCCCTAAATCACACAATAGCTTAATTACGTTTTCCTTATTGAAAAAAAACATTGTCTTTTTTTTTAAATGACAAAATACAAAATTAAGCGTCTTTTCGTAACATTATGCATAGAACATAATGCCATTGTTATGAACAAGGAGAGTTCATGGTTCAAGTACGCCATTATGTCAAAATGGTAGCTACGTTGTTTTTAACGATCATTGACCTTTTTTGTCAAAAACATGTATGTGCCAATTTTCCAAAAAAGGCAGATAGGTTTTATTTAAGAAAACCGACGAAACATGCTTTAGTGCTATAAGACAATATCGCCAGACTAAAAAAGATAGTCCAATGATATTGACGCATTTTATCCACACATATCATGTTATTGTCAACGAAACATTATCCTATAATGACCGACAAAAAGTTTTTATCGGCATTCAACCCTTAAACCGCCATAGGCGACCCAAATCGCCATTACAGCCAGCGCCGTTCTAGATCAGACGCCGCCATAGAAAGCGGCATCAGTTCAAGGGCTTCACTTCTTTGCATTTTTTTATTCCGAATATAGTAATAGGGTATCGGAAACATGAAATATTATTTAATCATTCCTATTATTTATTTCGTAAAAATCTTATTCAAAACCAGATACATCGACCATTTTAAATTTGGCGCCGAAAGGGTAAAGTCAATAATTGCGAACCAGTTGACATTACATTTTTAAAAACAAATGAAATCAAAGTTTTGGATCGAAAACAGATGCCGAGTTATTTGACGTCTTATCTGGAACTAAGTTAAAAAAAACATCACCGAGTCCTGCTCATCTCAAAGAAGGCTAGACCAGTTTGAACTGTGATTGGATTTAGGTCAGTGTCTTCTAAATGATTTTCCATAGACCATCTTTATAATGTTTAAGTTTATACCAACTTCCCTATATCTCGTGCTCTATTAAGTTATCCCTCATTTGAAAGTTACATTCAAATAATATCTAAAAATGACCTCCAATATATGGGTCATCCGTTTA
This sequence comes from Macoma nasuta, assembly GCA_032359355.1. NCBI lineage: Eukaryota > Metazoa > Mollusca > Bivalvia > Cardiida > Tellinidae > Macoma > Macoma nasuta. The sequence goes on along the minus strand of JAULCE010266293.1, from coordinate 4,580 downwards.
CCTTTTGAGCTACAGACTGCCAAACATGGTAACCCCAATTAATATCAAAATTTACCATCAACACAAAATTCAGCCCAATGTCAGAAAATCACTTCATTATTTTAGAAATTTGTTGCGAAGAGGTATATTTAAAAAACAAGATTTAATTCATATTTATATTTCAACCTCCACCAATCAGTAAACCCGGATTATATGCATTAGCTACGGATTACCCGTGCTTTTTTCTCGATCAATGGAAAGCCCCGACCGATTTAGTAGACACCCACTTAAAGATAAGAGCAATCTGCACTTATTTTTTAATTCACATATTTTTAAATATAACAATACTCCGCAAAATACCATAGGTTCAGTTTTGCACTTATATCTTTTTACAAGCCATTTATATGTCATTAACAGGCTCTGATTCTGGGCCTCATATCTGTTGCAATACAGAAGACAGAATAAGTTGAATAGTCAAGTTAACCTAAATAACTTCTTTATTTCTTAATATATGTTTACCAAACGTCTACCACATGATCAGAACAGTATTACCTTTATATTTTGCAGTCAGTTACAGAATGTGGCAAAGACACACCCATTCCCCCGTAATACTCTTTGTTTTGGTCAATATCTCCCTCTGTGTTTATCATTTTCGGCTTTATCTATGATAACTGTCTATGTACTACACACACAGAGCTAATATAAGCCTCCATGATTTTATTTATCAACATCCTAGGCCTAATTAAAAACAATGGGTAAGGGTGAAAGAGAGAAATGGACCGATAAAAAGCCCATATATCACCTGAATGTGGAGTCTGCTACACAAGAACTGTGTGTTAGACACAACCTATTTAGATTTTCAAATAGGGAGAGGTATTTTTACCTAGAAAAATGAAATGAAGGAAACAGTGTTCAGTATGTGAGACCAAGCCCTGATGAGTAGGAACTGGTATACCACAAACACCAAATGCAACCGCTGGCGATTAAGCCAGAAGGCAAATAGGACGAGCCTGTCAAAACATACAAAATGCTGCGGAGTATAAAGCCGAAAAGGAGTGACATTACTAGACAAGACCAAACAGCCACATTAATAAGGTTAATTCTCCTGTTGTACTTTCTATTGTACCAAAAAAAGTAAATGTGTGGAGCAGGAGTCCATTTCAACCACTTTTTTTATTCAAATAGTCAAGTTTTGCATGCAAATTTGAAAAATATGCTGATAATTTTACCTCAGAATTGTCAAAATTTCAACATTATTTTGTTAAATTTTGATAAATGTTTATTTGTTATTAATTCAATAAACTCCTAGACTTAATATGAGAGCTATTTCTAGTCAAACTTATAATAGGAGTATTTAAGCATTTTCAATATGTTAAGGCTGGTGAAAGTACATATCAAATGTCAGTAAAACAATATATCAGTCCCAGGGAAGCAACCCCACCAATCGTCTTGATACTGCATAGTAAAGTACTGAAACTGACTCTGGCCACTTTAAACTTAACAGCATTCATATTTAATGTTTTCAGGCTGTCAGGTGAGGGATACAGGCTTTTCCACACTAGAACACTTTAGGAGATGGTAAATAATGTGGTGAAGCAGCACAAATCCCACCGCTGTCACCACTGTGATGGAAATCTGGGATTTGACTACAGTAAGGAGGAAAAATGGGGTTCTTGCTGGAGACAGAGAGCAATTTGCGACTCGTGCTCCTATGCATCTGCCATGTTTAAGCTGTATGAAGAGTTTAAATTCGACAGACGCAGCAGAAAAGCAGCGACAGCTAATGTCGGCTTACGTGTCGGACTGTTACAGACATCTGCGGGGCCAAGTAGCATGGTGAGATTGTACGCTAGATGCAACATTCCACCACCTGCAAGGTAAGGGCTTCAAAAACGTGCAAATTCGGTTAGTAAAATTATAGAGGAGACAAACGTCAGTGATATGCATGCGCGCCGTCAGCAGCTTAAATAAATAAGTAAATTGCGAAACAGGCCAGCAAAACATTCAGTCTGATGGACAGTACAATAATAACCTATATTCCGGGGTTGGAAAAACCCTTTTCAGACAAACACACAGTGTACCTACACAATTGCTGAGAGTATTACCCACAAGAAACAAATTAATGCACTTGCAACGGTCAACACACTTCAAAGCATGGTTTCATCAGCATGAAAGATGATGCATGCGATATAAAGACAGGTACATGCTCAACGACCGCCAGTAATGAGACTTCCATTAGGGACGAGGAAGAATGGGCCAACTCGTGCCTACAATACCTCAAACAAGAGGATTTGGAAGTGAAATATGTCATTGATCCGGGAATTTCATAATAGAATAAGCAGACAAGACACAATGCCGATTTGTCAAGCAAAAGACTGTAAAAATCAGATCTAAAAACAAAACATTTTATTCAAACTTATGTATCTTGTAAAATCGGCGACAAGATAAACTCTGTGCTTCAAACGGATTGCCCATTTGCGAAACTCGAAGTTGATAATCGATATTGCAGATAGCAATACTTATTTATCCATAGCATGTAAAATTAAAATAGTAATTTTTAACCTGGAATATTGTTGAAATATACACATATTGAACGTTCCTAATTTTCGACCGCCTAAATTGCCATATAATATTTATCGACTGTTCTTATCGCTATCTGATTTTACTCCGTCCGTTTGGGCATAAACTTCCAAAATTATTCGGCACTATTGCAAACGTGAGCAGAGTATTCCATAAATAGAGGATATTAAATGAATGTTTTATCATTATTGAATTTATTGAACGAGTTTAATAAAAGGATATAGAGCGATCCTCTGGGGAGCAACATATCCTTTATCAAACGAGTTGAATAGATTCATTTATAAAAAAACACATACGAATGTAATATTCTATATGTCACATAAACGATAACTTCTAAGGAAATGCAACATTTTTCTACTTTCACTCTCATTCCGACAATAAGGAAAATAAAACGTCATAATAGGTATTTGGGTTCATTCTTACGTCGAGAAAGTATATAGTTCTATGAAAAAGACACGAATATTATATGATTTATATGATTTATTAATAATAGTAAATTGGAAGATATAGAAACAGGTCTAAATTGGACAATACACAATTTTCTCTAGATTACTTAGCACATAATTCTCAGAGAATGCCGTCATTGTTTTATCATAACACGTATTTGTTGTTCTAACGTCTTTTCCGTCTGATTACGGAACACTGTTAATGTATAATAAAGACGACACTAAATCAGTGTGAATAGGTCATTATTAAATTGTACGTTCAATGCACTAATTCGAATATTTGGTGATTAGGTCATTTTCATATTAAATTTACGACCGTGTCATATGATTATTATGGCACTGCAAAATCTGCACGGTTTTGTGATAACACTATATATACCGTCATATCATAAAGTGCCAGACGAAAACAAAAAATTAAATTAAACTACGACATCTAAATATTATGTGACCTTTCTTCGGCAATGGTTAGTTTCCGATGTTCAACAAATGTAATTTAATTAAGTATTCATCACGTGCATGTATTACACGTCCGGCTAGCCTAAATGATAAGGTGCAAGAGGTACGCTGTTGAAGGTTGTGTTCGAATCTGGTTCACCCATTGATAGATTTCATTTATAGTTTAATAAAACTGTATCACTGTGTTTAACATCACACATAGAGTGATTTCATCGATATATTGTTTATGATTGTTTTGGTACTGAATTATTGACTATCTAATAAAATTTGAATAATTATCCATATTAGAGTCTTTTCATTTTACAGTAGATCAATAAATACATTTACATGTTTAAACCAATATCAGTTGTCATTCAAATATGAAAGTTACGATATTCTATACACCATATCATAGGCGGTAGTGCTTGTTACACCTGCAAGATAGGTAAGTACCGCCGTTATTCTACTTTCCAGTATAACGAAAGATTCATTGGTTATTGAAAAACTGTTAAAGATAAAATAACTATCTATATAAACACTGATTAGAAATAAAAAAAAACCTAATATGTTTATACTATAAAATCATTTAGGGAATATTTCTAAAATCAACTATCACAGAATGCCAGGCCTGTTATGAACTGAATACCCTTTTCATACCAAGATAAGTGTCTAGTAATAACTAAAACAGATCAAAGTAGACCAAACAATAAGAATGAAGAAATACTGCGAAAGCTGATTGATTTAGATATGTACCGAATAGGTGTCCGTGTATCTTTTAGTAGTATGCTCACTTATATACTATTCCCCCCCCCTCTCTCTCTCTCTCTCTCTCTCGGTGATAGAAACAAAATTTTCGATTTTTTTTATGTCTTTAATTTTTGTAAACATTTATGATCAAACTTAATAATACGTACAACTTATGTTGAAGAGACGTTGTTTTGTATGTTTTGAGCCTTTAAAGTAAGTAGGTAGCAAACCTAAATTCACGACATCATAGTCAAGAATGACGTTGTTCGCGCGTACTCTAACCCTATCGTCGGCTTAATTCTAAAACCACGTATGTGCCATTTTAAAAAACTGGCACATACGTGTTTTTAGAAGTAAACCGAACATTCCTTTTAAAATGACACATATACAATT
>JAULCE010266182.1:0-10897 GCA_032359355.1 Macoma nasuta | reverse complement strand
GAAAACTTGCATACATATGGAACTACTTTCAGCGCGGCATAGATCTACCTGAATAAAGCGGTCCGTGCACAAAGAAACAATAGTGAGACTCAGAAAACCGATATCCAACTTATATGACTCCAGAGAGTTTGCCTAAAGGCAACTCAAAAATGCCTACGGTTTCAATTTCTAGCATTTTTTGGAACTTTCTACGTGACTAACTAGTATACGCTTATCAGTTCCCTACCAGAGACCGGTTTTTGGAGTATACGTTTGCTCGGCTCTGTCCAGCAGTCTGTCAATCAGTCAGTCAGTTTGTCCGCGTGCTAGGGTTGTATCTTCAAACCGTAATGACATGACACGCACATAAGTCCGTACAGTAGTGCCTCCCCGATTTCGGCGTTAAATATCACAACATAATAATTATTGGTTTTAAAGACTGTTGTTATATAATAGTATTAAAATTAGTAATGTTATCGAAAATGTATATTTTAAATAATTTAAGTAAAATAGCAAATAACATAATAATAAATCATGATGAACTTCAAATAAAACACTTTTGAGGTACAACTCAATGAGTAGAATAATATTCAACGCCGACACCATAAATACCTCAGTAATGTGGGAGATAAGGTATCGGCGTAGAAATGCTAAACTGACGTTTTAATGTCAAGGCATTGGGATTATGTTTTTATATAATGATTACTTGTGATACATGTTTGACTCCATAACGTGCTTTATTTACATTTTTCGGACATATTATTATACAAACAAGATATCATGTGATCCATTTAAACGAAATTGCGTCATTATGTCAACACACCGTGTGACTATTGATCATGCGATGCGCACATGACAGTTATTTTCATATTCTTAATTGTTATAGTAAAATATAATAAATATATCTGCCATGTCTGTTTCCAAACTCATCAAATATGTACATATTAAAAGTCAAAAACACCAGTTTTGTTTTAATAACTGACACTGTTGGTTTTACAGACCATGCCTTTGGAAGCTGTTACTTTCCATTACTTTATGAATGTGCTTGAGTGCTGTAAATTTTCTCGCAAAGGGTTCTTAGAAGAATTGATCTCAATGTTTGCTTGACCTTTTGCCGAATAAACACGACTGGCGTTTGAACATTACCGAATCATCGTATTGATTTGGTAGAACTTCTATAGTAAAAGGTGCAAGCTGTAGTATACAGTGTATTTTCAGATTGCTACCCATTTAGATGCATGTATAAATATCATCAAGGTAACATATTCATCCTCAGCTTAAAACAAACAAGTTTTTACCCGAATTGCATTGTCAATTCAACAACAACAGTTCGCATTAATTACTGCGGAATGACGACGAAAATCAGTCAAATCACAGGAAATATTCAATCCGTATAGCCTGCTGCCAAAAATGTCTGCTTAAACAATGGTCTTTGTAATTTGTCAACATCATCCAAATTTATGTTAACAGTTTATAAAAAAATATTAGCCGTGTGTCAAACAGCTTAGTCTTAGATCAGGATCAGATTCCGAGCCTTTAACATCTGATCATGATATAAGCTCTTTGTACATTCAATCTTAGTCGCACCCAGCAGGTTAATTACAGGACAACACAAATGATATTTAACTCTGTGTTTTGACAAGCCTTAGTTCAGTATAGGTATATACCAGCTCATTAACGGAGGAAGAGGATGAAAGGGAAGTGTGATCTGATCATGACTGCTTACCTCAAATTATGGATTTCTCTACGTTATCAAGAACGCATTGAGCATTTTTACAGATCAACTGTGTGCAGTGCAGCAGGATCTAGCTCTAACCGGACTGGGTATGTTGTTATATTTACAAATTGAAATGAAATTGTATACAGATCAACTTCAATTCATCAATAAATAATATTAGAGATTCGAGTCTTGTCAGACACATGGTATGTCATTCAGGTGTTACTATAGCAATGCCCGGCCAGCAGAATAGGGAGCGTCAATTTATATCCATATAATATAAAAAATCAGCCTTAAATATGTTGCAGACGTAAATAACTTTCGCGGCGTAGCACGTAATATCTATTACGTAAATGACGTCATCTGTCAAAACAACAATGTCGTTTGCGTTATTCACAACGATAAATGACCATGGCTTCATCGGCATTGCTTGGAGTTCGCGCAATTATGATAGGCAACAACATACATCTTCTGTACATTCAGTATCTCTTTGTTTGTGTGGCATCAACAGTTTAAAGACGGCACAATTTTGTAACAAGATCAAAAGGGGCGAGGTCGCAAGACTTTGTTTGATTTGACGTTTATGTCATCGATCAAATACGTCGTCAACATGGACCGCAGCGTTACTAAACAAGACAATATATCGTAGTCTTACTGGAAACAGTGGACAGTACACCGTGTTTTAACAGAGCAGCTCAACTTTGAACAAATCAGTGCCAGGTGAATTCCATGTTTGTTTATGGATGAAAACAGACATATGCGAGTTTGTGCATCTTACAAATTCTTAGCCCGCTATCACCGGCATGACGTTATAGCTTATTCACCAACGCTCCACGCTTACCTGATACGTGTGACATTGTTTACTTCCGTGTTATTGCTACTACAAGACTGACTTTTTGAGGAATGTTTGATTTACACATTGAACGACACTGAGAAGGATTTTTATTTTAATAACTTAATGCTACATTGATATTATAGACTTAGGCCGGATATTTCCGGATCATCCTTTGTATATGTTAAATGGATACAATTGTCCCAGTATCGTATGGATATTCAGAATGAGAAGGTTGACCAAATACCTTTTAATTTGCATATGAAGGGGTGGCTATTTCCGCACTCCTCAAGCTTCAGTTTCTTTTCGTTTAGAACACCGCAGAGATGCTCACTTTCCAGAGACGAACCAGCACCTGTTATAGAGAGATAATAAACTCACTTTATTCCTCACTACATGTGCTATTTTAGACTCATTTACAAAGAAAGTATATGATAAATGGAAAGATCATCTAGGAGAAAGTAAAAATTATGAGCAAAATGCTTCATGTCTTTCAGTGTTTTCAAAAGGCATATGTTACAGAGGCCTTAAATGATGTATTAATTGATGATTAAAGAACATGAGAACCAATCCTGAGAGAGCAAGATCCTTGATCCATATCAGGGACCATAAATTATGAAATTCAATGACTGACAAAATATAGTCTATACAGATTTCACCTCGATCAAGCTTTTTTTCAGAAGAAAAAACATTATGTTTTATCCTTAATGCTTATTCTGCCAACTATAGTAATGAATTCCAGCAGAAGATAAGTTTGACGGCGGGATGAGGAATAAAAAGTAAACAGTTAAACCAATTTTAAGTGGCCACTCAAAATACGGCATTGGGGGTATTTTATCAAGGTGGTCGCTTAATGTAGAAATACAGTAATACAGAAGGCTCTAAAAAGAGCTTTCTACATTACTTTCGTTCTGCATTAAACAACAATTTGTCGTTTAATGTCGCTACTATACTTTATTTAATGGCCACTCGCGACAGGCTTAACTATAGATGGTGACTAACAGGTCAAACGCATGTTCTTACCAAAAGTGAACCCTATTCCCGGCCACAAGGGTGTCTGATCTGTCCATTCAATATTTTGCTGGATCACGAAAGTGTAGTTCGCCCCCACCCAATAATAGGACTGAGATGATGACATAGCAATGGCTGAAGTAACCAAACATAGAAATAACAAAACAGGAAATATGCAAATAGCAAATATACTGAGCAGACTGCTTCTGAAGGACTGAAATGATGTCATGACAATGGCTTAAGCAATCCAAACAAGAAATGGTACACAGTACATATGCAAACCCTGATCAGATTGCTCCTGAAGGATTGAGATAAAGGAAATGGCTGAAGCAACAAAACAAAATAAAACAGGACAAATGCAATAAGCTAAGACCCTCAGAAGATTGATCCTGAAGAACTGAGATGATGACATAACAACGACTGAAGCAACCAAATAAAGAAATGATAAAAAAGTACATTAAGCAAATAGCTAATACCCTGATCAGATTGCTCCTGAAGGATTGAGATGATGACAAGGCAATGGCTGAAGCAACAAAACAAAGAAATGATTAAACAGTACAAATGCAAATAGCTAAGACCCTGATCAGATTGATCCGGAAGAACTGAATTGATGACAACGACTGAAGCAACCAAATAAAGAAATGATAAAATATTACATCTAGCAAATAGCGAGTACCCTGATCAGACTGCTCCTGATGATATGGCAATGGCTGAAATAACCAAACAAAGCTATAACCAAATAAAGAAATGATAAAAGAGTACATGAAGCATATAGCGAATACCCTGATCAAACTGCTCCTGAAGAACTGAGATGATGGCATGGCAATGGCTGAAGCATCCAAAATTAACAATACAACGAAACATATTATGCAAATAGCTAATACCCGGAACAGACTGCTACTCAAAATCTGACATGATATAATTGCAATGGCTGAAGCAGTCAAAATAAAGAAATATTGAATCAGGATATATTATGCAACAAGCTATGACCCTGATCAGACTGCTCATAAAGAACTGAATGATGACATGGCAATAACTGAAGAAACCAAACAAACAAAATAATAAAAAGGACATATGTAAATAGCAAATGACCTGATATGATTGCTCTTACAGGACTGGTATGATGACATGGCAACGGATAAAGCAACCAAACAAACCAACAAGACAAAAAGGACATATGCAAAAAGCTCAAACCTTGATTAGACTGCTCCTGAAAGACTGTTAATTCAAACACCATATCTTTTGATAGATTTGGTCACAGTTACTGGAAGCATATACGAACTCCGAAAAGAGAGAAACAAACAAGTGGTATAATGACGAATGTATAAGAGCGAAGAAACGCTTTTATAAATGCAAAAACACTTTTAAGAAGAAGCCATTCAAACTAAATCATCGAAATGTTTTGCATAGTAGGAATGATTACGCGTATACAAAAAGAAAAGCTATGCACAAATTTTATGTTAATGAGGGCGAAAGGCTTTCAAACATTGGCAAAGAAAACCCGCGTTAATATTGGAAGTTTCTTTAGGAAAAGCGGTTTTAACAAAACATCAGATTTAAAAGCAAAATAATTTATGAATCACTTTCAGAACTTTGCAAATAATTATTACACTGAGCGGGATAATAAATAGATGAAACAAGTCTGAATCATGATGTATTAATAGAACAACTTGATAAACCATTTGATGTTAAATAACTTAAAAGTACTTTATCGGCTTTGAAACGAAATCAATCTGCTGGATTGAATAATATAGTTGCAGATTATTTCATAGATTCGAAAGATTTTATTCTACCATATATTGTAAATATTTTTAATAAAATTTATGATTCGGGTGCATACCCTAAGACATTGACTCAGGTTGTGATAATTCCAATATTCAAAAAGAACAGTAGTAAAGACGATCTGGGCAATTATAGAGGCATTACGCTTATCAGTACCCTAGCTTAACTAGTTTCATTATATTTAAGAAACAGACTTAACAAATTATGTGAAAGTGAAAATATTTATTGTGAAAACCAGTTTGGGTTCCGTGATTACAGCAGTACGTCAGACTGTACTTTTATCTTAAATTGTTTAATACAATAGATTTTATCAAAGAATAGCAAACTATATTGTGCATTTATTGATTATGAAAAGTGTTTTGATACCGTTCAGAGAGATGCATTGTGGAACAAATTAATACATTTAGGTATCAGAGGTAAATTTCTGACAATGGTAAAACCGTTATACACGTGTGTTACTTCATGTGTTTAATGTCAATATGATTCAAATATATCTGACTGTTTCAATACATCAATCGGACTAAAACAAGGAGAGCCTCTCTCGCCGATCCTTTTTATTATCTTTATGAATGACGTAAGCGGCTCTCTGAATTTTCATAATTTATCTGATACAGATTACAATTATTTGAACATTTAAAAAAAAATTAAAAAAATTGCTAAAGATATTTTATTGTTAACAAGTGATTAAGAAAGTCTTCAAACGCAGCTAGTTAGCATTTATGCTTATTCTGTCAGGTGGGGTTTGAAAATCAATGTGAGTAAGACTAATATTTGATTGTTTGAAAAGAGAAAACAACAACACAGTTTCGAATGGTTCATAAATGGTGATAAAATTGAAGAAGTTGACATTTTTTGTTATTAAGGAGTTAAATTTCGGAAGATACGCATTATCAATATAAGCACTAGAAATAAGTATTGACTAAAAATTAAGGGCAACAACGCAAATACTATACAAGATTTATTCAAAAATCAATGCATTCGTTTTGAGAATGCAAACACAGTTTCGGCCTCTAGAATAAAGCGATATATTTGGTATAAATGGTTAAGGTGATTTATGGGACCGTGGGGACTGAAGTGTATTAACTTATTTAACTATAAACCGTAGAATCCGAGACACTTATATACAGCAATGGAATGAAACAATATCACAATCATCAAAGCTTGAGTATTATAAAAAAGTAAAAAATATACTTTGAATAAGGAAGCTATTTGGTAAATATAAAAAAATCCAGTATTACGCAAACATATGACATCTTTTCGATTGTCAACACATTGTTTGGCTATAGAAACAGGACGATATAAATATATACCTAGAGAAAATAGATAGTGGCTACTCTGTACAAATAAAAAAAGGTTGAGACTGAAAATCGCCTTTTGCTAACATGTCCTAAGTACAATAATTTAGGAACACGGTTTCTTACCTCCACATCACGGCCCTACATACAAAAATTCATTCGTATTCTTTCCTCCGAAAGCAAGTCAGATCAGATTATTACAGCAAAATAATTAAAAAAGGCTTTTGAAATAAGAAAATTTTGCTATGAGCAAAATACATAGGAAGAACAATGATGATAGTTGATATGATCATTATATTTAACATGATGTTTGTACATTATTATATGTGTGTGTATGTATATATGATTCGGCCATATTTCATGCTAACCATTATATTGTAATAGTCAATGGCATTTATATTGCCGATACTCCAATAAAGTGAGTTGGAGTTGGAGTTGGGTTGGATATGATAACATGGTAATGGCAAGCAACAAGCAACAAGGCAAACAAAAAATAAAACAGGATATATGCGAATAGCATAGACCCAGATCAGACTGCTCCTGAAAGACTGAGATGATGTCATGAAAATGGCAGAAGCAATGTAAAAAAGAAATTATTAAACAAATATATGCAAATAGCGTAGATCATGATCAGACTGCTCCTGAATAACTGAAATGATGACATAACAATTGCAGGACAAACCAAACAAAACCATAACAAAACTGGACACCTGCAAATAGCGTAGACTCTGATCAGACTGCTCCTGATGAACTTAGACGATGGTATGGCAATGACAACAGCAACAAAACAAAGAAATAACAAAACAGGAAAAATGAAAATAGCTAAGACCCTGATTAGACTTCTCCTGTAAGACTGAGATGATGAAATGACAATGACTGAAAAAAAAAAATACAATAAAGCAGGATACATACAAATAGCTAAGACCATGGTCATATTGCTACAAAGAACTGAGATATTTATATCGCAATGGCAGCAGCAACCAAACAAAGAAATATCAAAACAGGAAATATGCAAATAGCTAAGACCCTGGTTAGACTGACCATATAAGACTAAGATGATGACATGGCAATTGCTGAAGCAACCAAACAAAGAAATAATAAAACAGGACATATGCAAATGTTATGAAATAGCTAAATCCCTGATCAGACTGCTCCTGAATGACTGAGATAATGACATGGCAAAGGCTTAAGCAACCAAATAAAGAAATAATAAACATGACATATGTTAATAGCTTTAACCCTTATGAATCTTCTCCTGAATAAATATGATGATATGGCAATGGCTGAAGCAACGACACAAGAACTAAAAAACAGTCATATGCAAATAGTGTTGAGCCTGATCAGACTGCTCCTAAAGAACTGAGATGATGACATGGCAATGGCAAAAACAACCAAACACAGAAATAACAAGACGGAAAAGATGCGAATAGCTAAGACCCTGAGTAGACTGCTTCTGTAAGACTGAAATAATTACATGGCAATGGCTGTAGCAACCATATAAAGCTATAATAATACAGGAAATATACTATAGTTAAGACCCCGATCAGATTGGTCCTTAAAGATTGAGATGATGATTTGACAATGACAGAGGCAATCAAGCATAGCAATAATAAAACAGAACAAATACAAAAAGCGTAGACTCTGATCAGACTGCTCATGACGGACTGAGATGATGACATGCGAACAGCAGAAGCTATCGAACAAAGAAATAATAAAACAGTCATATGCAAATATTTAAAAACTCTGATCAGACTGCTCCTGAAGAACGGAGATGATGACATGACAATGTTAGAAGCGATCAAACAAAAAAATAATAAAACAGGACACATGCAAATAGCATAGACCCTGATCAGAAGGACTGAGACAATAATATGACACTCATGGCAGAAGTAATTAAACAAAGAAATTATAAAACAGTCATATGCAAATAGCTTAGACCCTGGTCAGACGGACTGAGATAATGATATGACACTCATGGCAGAAGTAATTCAACAAAGAAATTATAAAACGGTCATATGAAAATAGCGTAGACCCTGATCAGACTGCTTCTCAAGAACGGAGATGATGATATGGTAATAGCAGACGCAACAAAACATAGAAATATCAAAACAGGAAATATCCAAATAGCTAAGACCCTGATTAGACTGCTCCTGTAAGACTGAGATGATGACATTGCAATGGCTGAACCATACAAAGCTATTATAAAACAGGACATATGCAAACAGCTAAGACACTTATACGATTGCTACTGAAGTTCTGAGATGATGATATAGCAACGGCTGAATCAACCAAACAAAGAAATGATAAATCAGTACATATGCAAATAGCAAGACCCTGATCAGACTTCTCCTGAAGGACTGAGATGATAGCCAGGCAAGGACTGTAGCAACCACACACATAATAAATAAAATAAGGAATATGCAAATAGCTAAATCTCTGATCGGACTGCTCCGAAAGAATTGAGATGATGACTTGACACTGACAGAAGCAATCAAACAAATAGATAATAAAACAGGACATACACAAATATCGTAGATACTGATCAGACTTCTCCTGAATACCTGATATGATGACGTGGCAATAGTTGAAGCATTCAAACACAGAAATGATAATACAGGAAATATGTTAATAGCATAGACCCTGATTAGAAGGCTCCTGAAGGATTGAGATGATTACATGCCAATGTCAGAAGCTACCAATCAAAGATATTACAAGAGATGTTTGTCAATTAGCTTGCCCCCTTAATTGCCATGAGCAGTTGATAACCCCACTTGATTTTGACTTTATAACTTTTATAATTGACATTTTTGGTAAATATGCTTGTTGCACAATAACCTTATAACATCAATCATATCCACATTTCATAAAAAAACAAACAAATCATATAATGTTGCGTACTAAAAGATCGGGAATCTTTAGTTTTCAAAAACAGTAATATTATTTTTGTATTTTTTTTTATAATTTACAGTTTTTGTAAATTTTGTATTAAATATTCGTGAAACTAGTGCCATTCTTAGATTTCCTAATATCAAGCTATCTAAGTTACTTGATAAGCAGTCAATGATTAAACCTATTGTTTGGTTTCCTGGCTAATTTGTGACACTTATTACGTCTGTTTCTGCAAAAGTTAACCTACTTTACTATCAACGTACAAAGGATAACTTTTAGCACCTTTATCTGGTTTACTCTGACATGTCCTACGTGTGAGATATTAAAGAAAGCCAGAGTAACTTGTAATCAATGTTATGTGACCGGACAGTATTTAAAATCCATCGCTTCCAAGGCTTGCACAATATTGCGAACTTTGAAGCAAATAAAGAGGATTTGGGATTTGAACATTTGTCTTGGCATTTTACAGGTAAGAGTACTATGTTTATTATTTCTATGTTCAAAACCAACTCTGTGTAGGATTAAACTTAATATTTATGTCTACTTAACATGTAGTTTCTAAGACAGTGGAAATGAAATAATTATGTATTATGAATTGGGAGTGGGTGCAAGTATTGGCTGAGAACAACCAGTCAGTAGTGGTCAATGTTCCCCGCTCAGTTTGTATTAAACTGATTCTTGGATCTTTGTAGTCAACTCATGTTATTCTCGAGAACATGTCAAATGAGAAGAAAGGTGAAGAAGTCACTTTTGAAATTCAATTTTATAATCCATTTACATTACATGTATGTTATGTTCTTCTCTCTGCAAAGCATGTTCTACCAAGCAAGTAATTTTCAGTAACTTCAATATATTACTGGAATGAAGGATCGCACTTCTGATTGAGTGAATGATTGAATGAATGATTGAATAAATGATCGAAGAAATGGTTAAGAATAACATTTGATATTGAGATTGATAATCTATTAATGGCTTTGTTGATTCATTTGAATATTACATAAGTTGATTGCTTGATTGATCGTCGAATCGATGAATATTTGTCATTTGAAATATAACATGTCTGTTGAATGTTCATTATGCACGTGATAGATAAATGTTTAATTTGGTCTTTACGAAGTGTGAAACAAATAAAGGAGATTTGAGATTTCAATATCTGTCTTGGCATTTTACAATTTTTCCCCTGAGTAAATGGAAGTTTTGTGTCCGCATTGACCGGACCTGTCACTGTCTTAGAAACTACGTATCGTGAAATGACAAATCAGCTGGCTTTTTGTCCATGCCTATTTTACTCAATTGTCCAACTAGTTTTAACAGAAAAGGAATGTAAGAATGGCACTAGTTTCACGAATATTTAATACAAAATTTACAAAAACTGTAAATTATAAAAAAAAT
>JAULCE010266071.1:0-10898 GCA_032359355.1 Macoma nasuta | reverse complement strand
TTATATCAAATTCATGTAAGATGTTTTTCGCCAAACTTTTAGTTACGTCGACGGGTTTCTTCTATAATCGCGAATGTGCCATTTTTTAATAATAGTAGGAAATAGATAACACACGCTATGTCAAATACACCTTACACGGTCCACAACTAATAGCTAGCCTATCCTGTCGGAAGCGTCTAACTTACCAAAGTGACAGCTACGTGGTGCAAGAGGAAAACCGACGACGTGCCTTTCCTTTTCGAGTGTATAATACGTGATCGATTGTCGTCATACATGTCATTGCTGTTCAGGATTAAGCGATGTTTACTTAACACTCCATCCAATGCACATTTCGTGAGGCTGCGATAATATTCATGCCTAGGCCAGACACAAAACGATGATATATGAGGCAAGGTGTATCTAAGACACGACAGTCCATCAATAATTCTATTTTCTCAGGTCCAGGTTAACGAAGTCCTGTAAACGAGGACCAAGCAAGCGTCGCCTGTTCATATTGCCGTCTACTTTGCTTGAACAGCTGACCCCGTTAATACTAAACTTCTTTAATAGTGTAGGTAATTACATCGTGTGTCGTGTGCGCTGAATGTTTAAAAAATCTGAGAGCAAATATTGTTAGTTTGAAGTATTTAAACGAAATCATTGTAGGAAATATATATCATTCTTTTAGAAATACTACCCAATTCTAATCGCTTTCTGCGGTTAATACCAAGAGCATGATAAGAAAATCCAGTTTGATAAGCGAATACCGATCGTTGCATCGTTTTGCTTTTCAAAACTATTTGCAACGTATGAATCACGCACTGTTGTTTTGCGTTTTGTTTACAAAATGTTATCTAAATATCAGAAAAATAAAAGACACTTATACAATAAGTGCGATTTCATCGATTTCATCAATTGGAATAGTGTTAAACAGCAAACGTATTATGTGAGTATCAGAAATAACATTTACAGTAGGAGTATGAAGGTATTCGGTTAAAGATCAATGAGCCGTATATTACCGTGATTTAAGTTAAATTGAGTGTTTCAGCATTAGCAATAATTCAAATGTTGCTGTACAGTTACCGCATCATGTGGTTGTGTTTGTTTTTAAGTGTTTAAAATATGTTAAGTGCTTCGTAGGTTCTAAATTATTGACAATACTTCATTGTTTCTCAAGTGCTAAATAAATTATGTATATCTTATGAGCAGTTAGATTTCATTTCCTTGGAGCAAAGATTTCACGCATCTGACAGAAATTGAATTTAATATCATTTTAAACCTTTACTCCATAAAAGCGCTCTGTAGCAGATGGATATTGAAATCATTGTCGGAAATGGATCTTTTGTGCGTAACAGGCAAATGCTCCATTTCCTACAATGTTTATATAACAATCAAAACGGATATTTTCACTCTGTCTACATATTAAACCTTTCGACAGATTTTACCTTGTAGATAAGTCTGAAAATAGCTGGATAAAACACGTGGGAGTAAGGGTTTTTGATATCGCAGACACAAGTGACATTGCATATAACCAATTTGAAGGTTCAGCCAAACCTGTATTTAGGAGTCAATCAATTGGTTGGCCTTTAGTGAGGTGGTCGCTCATTATAAAACAAAAGTAATGCAGAAAGCTCTGCATTACTTTCGTTCAACATTAAGAGACCACCTCTCAGATATAGTGTCTATGGTGAAATTATTTGTTGACAGCTGAAAAAGGTGTTACTGTACATGTACATGTGATGGCACTGTTGCTTTTACACGATGACCATGCCTGCGCAATAATTGTCTACTACAGAGGTGCCAACAGGTGTTCATACGTAGTGAAGGATTATGCAGTCACCATGTTGCTGCATACTTTCACGAAGTTAAGCCAGTACACCGCTGACGTTTGGATATTATTAAAATATAGAGCTCAAACTATGGTCGCAAGCAAGACGATTTAAGTGATTTAGCATAATGTATAGTGTCAGGATTTGCACTTTCTGAAACTTAATCGAAAGGAGTATTAGATCAATGCAAGCCCTTCAAGAATAAAGAGACTTTCAGGACAATATTGCTTTTTGATTTCACCATGGTTGATATTTGAATAATGCATAGTTATACCGTTAGTTTTGTAAAACAAAGCTTCTTTTTCAACAATTGTTTCAACGAAAGTATTTTCCTTTCTCCTAATGTTCTTGTTATTCATCATATACTTACACCGTAAACGAGTCTAAGATAGGATATGGTGTTAAGGGTTAAACAACAACTAATCTTAACATTCACTGTTTGTAATGTCTTAATGTTGGGTTTTATATGACTGTACAAAAGTCTGATCGCTCAATACCCATACAATGCTAACGTGGTGTGTGGTTTTTGTATGCTTTTGAATTTCCGATTCCGGTATATGTTTCCATGATGGTCATGCACGCTTGTATTATATTCATTCTATTTTAGCTGCAGTTGCTCTATACTGCATTTCTCTACACGTAATTTGATGGTATTGGGACGATCATAAAACTCCATATAATTCTTAAACACGTTAGGCGACAATATACATCTTAGTTTATTATACCATTCTTGATTTGAAGATAGAAGCAGCTGCAACTTTAAAAAAGAGATTAGTGCCGTAGATGGAGAAAAAATGTTCCGCAGCTGAACCGAATATTTTTTTCCATCTACGGTATTAACTTGTTATTCGATTTATCCTGACATCATTGTTCTATCTTTGTAACGACATTCGCTGGTTAAGTTACCTACATCCATTATTTTCACACAGAGTATCATCGTTTTTGCACATAGAAAGACGATATTAAACGTTTTGCAAGAATCACTCGAAATCGGAAGAACATATAACACACGATTAGTAGGTCAGAAAAACCAAACCGGCGGCAAAACGATTGAAGTTTTTCCGCCTTTTTGCTCAAATCACGTCCTTACAATTAACCAATGTTTTAAATCAGGTGGCAGTTACAGGTTGTAAAATGGTTTAGTCTAAAACATTGTCGTGTAAAGTACGTTTACTGCGGCGCCACTCTGTCGGGAAATGCGGTATTGTGCAGTCTTAGTGATACACATCTGTACACTCGTTTTTTCACAGGTAGCAAGGAGTTCGTGGGAAAGTTGTTACCTACTCTATTATAGCCGTGTCACATGATGTAATGATAGAGATAGCAAAGTTTTTAAGATCGCCTTTTATCCGATTACTAACGACAACGATGACGTGATTAAATGAAAAACCCGCTACTGCACAAAGTATGCTTGAATCTATCTGATAATATTACATTGTCATCATAAAATGACTGTTTTTTTGTCTGTACTTATTATTAATATGCTTTTAACCGAGAAATTCAGATAACGGTAACTGATTGTCGGTTTATTCAAGTATTTCTCTCCTCAGCTATTCGTCTTCCCTTTTACACATTCCGACAACTTACCGCAGTTACTCTTAGTATCGGTCACTTATAGGAATAAACGTATTATTCTTAAAAGGTCAAGCTGATTGTGTCATTAACTTTTAGCTGAAACATGGTCGAAATTAGATACAAATAGTATAGTCCCTTAATTCGTTCATGGAGGGGCCATCTGACAAAGGTACTGCCCTATTTGTGTATGCTCTAGTGGACTTGGAGTAATTAAGGTAAAAGCAAAACTAAAGGTAGCTTGTTGTTGATCTTCGTTGACTGTGGAAAGATTTTGCAGTTACGCCACGTGTCAGTTTATTGTGGTTATCTGATGAGTTTTGCAGCTGAAAACTGATTTTCATTATGTAAGTGTATTATATAGAGGAAACTATACTCGGTTGTACGTTTTGTATATTATACTAGAAATAACGGATAGAATATGAGAATACTTATGAAGGCGAAAACTACTTACGACGTCAAATCGCGCTGCAGAATTTTAGTTTGGTAGAAAGGCCTAAATGTGTTATACGTATTTTGCAATTTGCATTATATAAAAAGAGTAAAGTTTACGTATATGATTGTAAAGACGGAAAAAATGACCATGATGGTAGGACACTGTTTATGCAACTATATTGGAAAATCAAAAGTACTTATTTCAAAATGTTAAGACATAAAAAATACTGTTGTAGAGTTAATGGTTTTTAAAAAGTGTTATTGAAGTATACCTAATGTACGATTGCAAGCCTTTAGACAAATTGCAAATAATGTTGAGGCTGACCAGCCGCTCTATCACCGATGTGGCTATCATTAGTATCCACCCTTTTTTGAATCTTCAGATGCAATAATTTGGTTGCCCCCTATTTCTCCAGTCAACTAAAGTCGTCATGTTCAACATAACTGATTAAGGTATGTTTCGTTTAACGCTTAAAATAAAACATAAATAACAGAAAAAAATAACAGAGTTGGGGAAAATCATTTTAACTCTTTAATCACAGAGACGATTAAATATTTGTTGTATATTCCGAAACTGTTAATACGGGTCTAGAATTTGTTGCAAAATAGGGAAGTCCCAGATCAGACTCCGCCCTGTAAGGCGGCGTCAGATCTGACACTGCACTATTTTTAATGGCACATTTAGGCGATTTCGGCGGTGAAAGAGTTAAAGGTTTGAAAAACCCAAAATGCGAATTTAATTCTGAAGTATGCATGATCTTCTTCGAAAGAAATCCAAATTTGAGTTAATCTCACTTTCGGAATATATCGGTCGGTCGATATTATACATTATGAGTTTTTCATACATTTGATATAACGCTTAACAAATGTGTGGGGTCTCTATGCAATTCAATATGTCACGATACAATATTTGTATGATATTAATAACATAGATATATTAATATAATTTGCTTTTCCAAATGCCATTTTGTGACTTAATTGTGTTTCGAAATTTGAAGTTCCTCATCAGACGCTGCAGCTTTTTTGTGATACAAAATTTGTATGATATCAATAGAAAAGAAATACAAGTATAATTTTGCTTTTCCAAATGCTTTTTAAGTCATTTAATTGTGTTGCAAAATGTGTTTTTTCAGATCAGTCGCAGCAATAAAATAGCAGCTGTTCTGGTACTATACGTTTTTGCAACGACGTTATCTAGCGAAATTTGCAGCGATATACTTGAGCAGTTAATAATATGCCTGACAAACAAATAATTACGTGTTTGAATGAGCCACAGGTTTCTGATATCGAAAATTGCATCTGTAAAACTATCAGTTGAAGGGTGAGCAATTTCTGTCTGATTAAGTTTAAGTAAACAACGTATAATTTTGTCTGCAAAAAGAATTGACGAAACATTGAAAAAGAAGAATTTCACGCAATACAGTATAAAGTAAACGGGTTGACTAAAAGTTTGGATCAGGATGACATGCAACAAAAGATGAATATGAATGTTTTAAAGGTAGTTTCGAGACGTTTCTTGTCTTCATTAATGATTTATACAATATTTATCGGTTGCACGCAGTCACACGCATGATGGAGAGGCATGTGTGGGTTATCACTCTACAACCTCCGCCATTATATACATGTTTATCTGTCTGTAAACCTGTAGTATTTAGGTAAATAAGTTCAACATTTGACAGAGATTTATCAACTGAAAGGCATTGTCTGCAAAAAGGTCAAATGATTTGATGAATAAACACAAACTATCAACTTGCGAGCGCTTAGATATGTATAAATCAATCATATTGACTAGTCTCAATTTCACTGGTATGCTTAGCAGCATACAAAACACCATTTTCATAAGTAATGGTTACATAAAATACGTCTAATGAGTAAAACAGGTGAAAGACTAAATAGTTTAACTTGAGAAGTGTCATAAGAAAATGGTTACCGACCCAACAACTTGTGCATTTAAACCTTTAATCCATAGAATCGTCTGTTGAAGCCTCTGTATCAGATGACTGTTTAATTTATTGTGAGAAATGAAGCATTTGCTCTTAATGAGCAAATGCTTTATTTATAAAAAAAATTCTCGAAAACCATTCAAAAATAAAAGATAAATCATGTTGCAGTAAGCTTGATCTAAGATTAGCTACTTCAGATTTCGATCCGAATTATATGTACTTTGCATATAAAACCTGTTACCTGGCAGTCAAATCGTGAGTCCAGTGGCAATGCATTAAAGGGTGGTATCAAAATTTAATGCTTAGGTATTAGCAACAGCTCAGCTCGAGAAATTTAGTGTTAACCAGGCATGGGGTTTTCAATGGCCGAATATCATAACCAAAATTTTAACCACACACACGGCCAACAGAACATGATGCCACTCACTTAACCATTAAGCTTAGTTTCTTCCCGGCTTGTTTCGAAGAAATGCGTAAATAAAAGCTGATGACGAACGCCCTTTGTGATTGGTGTTTTTTCTTTCGAAATGAACATTAACTTACATAAGCCTTGACTAATGTCGGTGTTTAATGTACAGGCATGAATCGAACCTTTGAGATTGTTAACAGTGATCCTGTTTGAGTAATAAATTAATAGTGTTTATTGAAGAAGGAATTCAGAGATAAGTTATACTTTGTCTTGTTTTTGTAACTAGTACAATGCAATTCTACATATTTGGATTGATGCTTAGATAGGTCGTGAAAAGAGTCTGCTTCAAGCTTGAAGTTTCTTCTTCGTTCAAAGATCAGCGACTACATGGCGTGGTTTGTCTTTTTCAGATTTTCCGTTATTTGCACTTGCCTAAGCGATCAGCAGAATTCAAATACAGCCATTTTGCCAAATGTTGGTCTTTCTTTAAATGGGCGCCGCTGAACGATTTCCAACCTCAATACGTTTCAAACCATGTAGACCCATAACAGTTTTCACATCCATATGATGAGATCTGAACAGAATAAATTGTAATTGGAGTGGTAGTGGATAACAACTTTGATTAAGGCAAACAATGTAGACCCAGATCAGACACCATATTGGAGACATGACGATTGATCTGATCTACTTTTTGCAATGTCTTAAATTTATTTCGTATAGCGGCTCTCAACCGTAGCATTATACGTATACTATAATACAACATATAAACATGCCCCCGGGTGCCAAAAAAGTCAGTATCCTTTGGAAAACTTACTACGTCCTAGCCTAAGGAATGCGTTTTAGGAGTTACATTTTGTTTTTATTCATACATTTTAATCAATATAGGTGATAAAACTTACTACGTTGTATCTGATCAAAACAATAAATAAACCATTGCCACAGCGGTATACGACCTTAAGCGATTTCAGGTATATAAAAGTCCCTATTCAAGAGCAATGTTGTCGCAAATGTCGTTATTAAAGAGTGACTTTATCGAAACTTGGACTATGCTTATAATACGTCATGTCGCTTTATAGCCATTTATAGTAATTTCTCTAACATTCATTGTTGGATGAAGTCGTTGAAACTTACCCACAGACAATGACCTTATTATTGTATTATTTCTCTTTGAACACGTATTTTCCCCTGAATAAAGTTGCCGAATAAGGACGCATTTACAACCGGTATTACAAAGATACAGCGAAAAAAACCACACAGAATCTATAATCTATATGGAAAAGACCTTCCTGATAAATTTAATGTCCTCTTTTGATGCAAATGACATCAAACCTATAGCTATCTATGACAGAGACTTCACTGTTTGTTACAACATTCAGAAACCGATGGAACTTAATTGCCTATTTAATTAAGGATTTACTATGCAATGCAACTGCTTGATCTGTATTTTGCTTATTCGATATGGTTTAAGCAACTAATTTCATATTTTAAAACTAGCAGATGAACTTTCATTCAGACGAAAAGTTTTGCACATGGATAAGGGCTACTACAAGAACGTACATATATATTGAAAGTCTTACTCTTTTAATAATGCTTAAGCATAATTTTATTGCATCGTTTCTTTAGGATAATTTTGCATTTATAATTAAATACTGGAAAAATGCACCAGCTCTCATGTTTTGAAGTGTAGACATATCGACTTTAAAAAAAGTATTCCTGTTTCCTAGATAAGAATATGAGTTGACAAGCTTTTAATCATCTATCAAGTTATTACGTATAATAGGCAAATACTCTCCAGCATAACGATATATTCACTACTAGTTTTCGACCGGCAGTGTATATAGTATAGGATCAGTCTGATCATTGTCTACACTTTCTCCGATTATATTAGAATACAATATTATGTACGGCAATTAGTGTGACCGATGTTAAGGATAAAATAATTCAAAAATTATTTTTTTCACAAACGTTTGAGCAAACGCTGTAACTGTTTAGCTGCTCAGTATGAGTTGAACAGTTAACATTTTATATAGAACAATGGATGTTATGTAAGACTTAACAGGAACAACGCTTTTTATCTCGGTGCATGATTTATGAAGTAATGGTGCTTTTAGCTTAGCCGCGAAGAGGTTGACGCTGTTATGCAGTTTTTGGTCACAACAATTCGCAAAGTGCCGATCCGCAGTTTGTTTAATGCTGCTCTTGCAACAATTTGCTTAATTGTCTCTTTGGTGGTGTCAACAAGTAACCATCAGGGCTTTTATTATCGAAAATAGTTTTAGTTAAAACAAATGACATCATAGCTACAGAACCAAATCGTACCGAAGGTCGTCTTATTCCAAGACGTTTGCTTCAACTTTATTCCTCTATCAGATTACCCATTCCACCACAAGCTACTTTAGAGTTATACACAAAGATAAGCAAAATAAAAATGCCATTTTTGAATTGTTTGGAAATCATTGTAGGACAAAATAGAACGTTTACTAGTTAGGCTAAGTTACATAGGCTCTAAAAAGCGCGTCTGTGGTGGAAAGGGTTACTTGTATCACTTATATATCATCTTTAATATGTAATAAAAAACACTGAAACATGTTGTATTTTGAGATAAGCTTTTCTTAGACCTGCATATTCCATACAGGCCATTGTTTCTAAACTCGTTAAAGATTATGTAGGTTATGATTTTCTGATCCCGAGAATACAAAACCAAACCCTATATAAATTCACGAGTGATGGACATTTGTTTCATTCAAAATGATTCATTTTATATAAAATTTATTCTCAGGCTACGTGACTTGCGGATAGATTTCTAATAAAGGACAAATCCCAATTTTTCATTTCTGGAATGTGAGAAAGGTCACCTTAGAGATCTTGGGCCTTATTCATAAAGAAGCTAGGGAAAATCTCAATCTTAAGTGAAAACTGCAAATGCAGATTTCTCTATTATTACCCACAGTACTTCAATGAAACTTTGCATGCTTGTTAAAAAACATAGTTTTTCACAATCATGCACAGTTTCATTGAAGTATAATTAAAAATAAATTGGAAATATGCATTTGAAATATTCAATTAAGTCTGAGATTTTCCTTACGAGCTTTATGAATACGGCTCCTGATCAGGATACTTGCAACAAACCTATCTATAATATGGAGCACTAATTGTTTCGAATAGACCTTAACCGGCTATTTAGCTTTCAACCCTTTCGGTGCCAACTTTAAATTATCGATTGGGACTACTTTAAGATAAAACATTTTAACAAAATGAATCAAAGAAACGATTAAATAAACTTTGATTTTTCCGAAATTGTTTACACGGGTACCATTGGTTGCAAAAAGTTAAGTCCCTGATCAGACCCCGCCTTTAATGGCGTCGTCTGATATAGGAGTGAACTATTTGCAACGGCGCATTTAGGCGAGTCCGGCGGTGACAGGTTTAATAAATTTGACAAAATTACATTTTCTGAGTGAATCCAAATCCTAGAGCTCCTGTAGAATCTCTCTGATAGTATGTTGGGTTTATTTACCTTTAAAATTGTCGATTGTAATTGTTTTGGGATAAAATATTTTAACGAAATAAACAACAGAAATAACTTAATTAACTTTGCTTTTTTCGAAACTCTTATATTCGGACTGAATTGTGTTGCAAACAAACATTAGATCCCTGATCAGACAGCGCCTTCATAAATTGCGTCTGATCTTGGACTCAACTTCGCGATGTCGATTTAAGTCACTTATGGCGATGAAAGGTGTGAAAAAAATGCTACATCGATGTCTACCTGATAATACACTCAGTTTTATTGGCACATCAGCACTGCTTAGTGAATAACAATGAATAAGTTTGTTCTCTCAGCCATTATCATACTGGATTTTTCACATGACTGTGTTTCACTGGCTTTAACCCTTTCACCGCCAAATTCAAAACTGTCTTCTGCGACAGGTTTCAGATGAAACATCAATATAGAAATACATTTATAGTTTTCTATACCTCTATAATAATACCTATTTATACGGCAAATAGTGAAGTTCCTGATCAGACGCCGCTTTGGAAAGGCTTAAATTGATTTGGGACTGCATCTACGGCGCCGAAAAAGTTAACCCTCTTTTTTAATATTTACAAATGAATACCGCATTCTGATTATTTACAAGCAGATCATTTGGTTTTTTTCTTACCAAGCAGACCTAACCCAGATCAGACTTGGCCCCTATTACAGCAGCTGTCTAATTGCCAGAAGAACGAATGGTTAGCTATACGTACAATGGACACGTTTTCAAATTATTCTTTTAGCATTAGAAAGAGCATTGGATTAACGCACCTATGTAGGCATTTTCGAGTACTCTATAAATAAAACCTATTTCGTTGAATTCCAAAATTAATAAAACTTATTTCGTGGAATTCCAAATATAATCGTTAAATAAGTATTTGTGTAAATATACATGCAGTGGTTTGTTCGATATATTTCGTCCTATGTCCATGCGCGGTTAAGCCGTATTTACTTGCCAAGCTTTTGTAACACCGAATATTCAGATTATTGACACAAAACCCTGATAAAATTTTACAATCGGAGCTTCAACGGTTGAACCTTGTCATATCTCACTCGGTACAGTTAAAACATGCTTAATTCGAAACTAAATCTTGAACATCAAACCATATGTTTTTGCAATATCGATAAGTGACGAAGTTGGGGGTTATTTAACCCATTCCCTGTTTGCCCCGAACCATAGTGTCATATGCAAACAG
>JAULCE010265960.1:0-10899 GCA_032359355.1 Macoma nasuta | reverse complement strand
ACTGTTTAATTACAACATCTGCAAAATTTGAAGTGATTCTTATTGCAGGTTCATTTGCGCGAGTATCTCTTTAAGATGTCAAAACACGACAAGAATACATAGTCTCAGGCAATCACGACTTAGTATAGCCAGGAGGTAGCTAAGTCACATTGACAAGCACACCCAGGAACCCCCAAGTTCAAAGTAGTTAGAACCCAATGTCGCGTGGACGAATATGTAACACGTGGTTTTCACCTGCATATTTAATAGGCAACAATATATATTGTACTTTGTTTGACATTGTCATTATAAAATGTTAAAGACATTTGTGGCAGCAAGTGTTTTTTTTAACTAATGTTGTTTTTTTTCATTTCATAAGAGGTCTAGTTAAAAGGGGCTATGTAGGGAATGAAGACTGAACTAGTCGCTCTCGAACGAGCAGACATTGGAGCACACTCACGTAAAATGCAAGCAACTAAACGACTGGATGAAACAAACGGCATGAAATATCTGGATACTGCGGTCATACTGTTTGGTCAGATGGACAATGGATCGAGCTACAAATCTTGCTAGAAACTGACCATTTCGCCACGAGTTGGACGGACCGAGGTCGGATCGAGAAACGGGTCAGTAGATTGGAACAGATGACCATGATAATAAACGCGGAACATTTGATTGGAACGAGCAAATACTCCTGTTCCCACATTGTTTTTATAACAGTTCAAATAACGCATTTTCTTTTTTCTCTTTGTTCGTCTTTAGATTCAGTGGCTTCCTTGTGAATAATTCTAAAATCAGCACATAGTGTAATTGGTCAAAAGGGAAATATTTGTGTACTTCAAACTTTAATTTCAGCTTAAGTTTTAAGTTTCATTACTATATATATTTAATTGAAAGGTTCAGTTCCTTGTCTGTCCTTTCCTAATTGCATTGTTATTCCTAACGAGAACATTTCCTTTGGTCGTAGACTTTTTGCCCTACATCACGTCTCATCAGGACGAAAGATGATTATATTAAAGTTGATTTCAGTGTAAATGTAATCACGTTTTTTTTCTACAAAATCCAATTGCTTACTAACAAATCGTGAAGTTATGTATTGAAAAAGACGGCAATTACCTTGACTTGGTTTTCGCCGTAATTAACTAAATTGACACCAAATTTAAAAAGGTCGGTTGTAACTAGATTTATATCAAATATATCTACAAAATTAGAAACAGAGACGAATGCCTATATTGTTTTTGACATCCTGAAGCATTTATAATGTGCGCTTTACTTTGATGCTCTCTACCACTGCAAAAGTAAAACACGTTTTCAGATGTTTGTTTTTCAACACAAATATTAGTCAGGGGCTACACTATATACATCAGGAGAAACGCTACTCTTTACCGTTTAAACGCTAAAGTGGCGTTCACCTATTTGTACAGGATTACGGAACAGAACATATAACAGTACATGTTATTTTTATTAAGAATTAACTTGAACATACAACAGTGCCTCGTTTGCATACACTCACCAAAACGAAAGCGCTATCCTAATATTCCCTCACTTTGTTTTGCAACTTCAATTGTTTTATCAGCACAACATATATTCTAAATACTAGGTATCTAGAATACCCTTAACGATAACATAAACAAATATAAAATACTGATTCTGTGCCTAATCGTATTTTTTCTTCATTGATACGCCTTTCTTACAAATTATTGCTACACATGGCTTATTTAAACATGGTGTGTTGTTTGTATTTAACATTTTACAAGTCTATACATATAAGGTGTTTTGCAATGATCGTTATCAAAGGTAAGAGTATGGTATCCCTTTACTCGGTGTGTTTATTTTAAAACCCCATTCGCTATGAGTGTACATATACCGAATAATAGGTTAACATGGGGAAATAAAATCACTAATTTACAATGTATTTCAACAAATATGTCAACGACTGGAGACAATGGGCTTATGGGACTGAAAACAGTATTGACTCAGATCAGTCGCCGCGTTGGTTAGTAACAAAATAGTGTAGATTCTGACGAGTTCCAAACAGAGTAGAGCCTAAATAGACACATGCGTTGTTAAAACAGCAGCTGATCTTGGTCGTCTTTATGAAAGTCAATAAGCCCCTATTCTCCAGACACTGACACAAATTGTTGAAAATGGAACATTGTTCTAACCATGAGCCAGTTCTCAATTTCCACAATGTTTTCAACAGTGGTCTACTACAGGGGGTCAAAAAGCGTATCTGACGAGTAACAGTTTAAAACGTTTGAGTTATAAACAAAGGAGGAAAAATGATATTTATCTTTTAAATCATTTTAGCACAAACTATACATTTTCTATAATCTCGATTTACACGTTTCTTTCTGCCAGTTTCAACAGGCTGTGAGATGATTAAATCTGACATTTCGATTTTTTTTTCAGTGTCCAGCTTGTAATGTAATTATCAATCAAGCTTTAGAACGCCCAGCGGTTTTGAACTCACAACCAGTATATGAGATATTTCAAAGGTTGTTATATGCCATAATTATTGTCAGTCTCTTAAGAATATGAAACCTATCATTATTCAGCAAAATGGCAGCGGTAAAGGGAAAAGATTAATCTATGATTTTCTCGAGCACCGGTAATTCGAGGTAAGGAATACGTTATTTTCATTTAATCTGTAGCGTTTGCTACATTTAAATATGTTTACTATGGCGATGATTAAAAGTCACAGACACGGTCCTTAAAAAGTAAGTAAGAAAACATTTGACCAATGTGATATTTGGTTATATTCTTGCGCACATCGTGCTTCTTTAAAAAGAATACAACTATGTGTTGCCCGATTGTGCAAGTATGGAAAAATAGATACTTAAAATAAATAAACTGTGCATCCTAGACGGATGCTGAAATCGACGCCAAGATAAGCTCAATGTCAATTAAACCACCATATTAAATACATGGTCGCTAAATGTCAACGCAAACAAGTACAGATTTTACATTTTATTTTGTTCTGGCTTCATATGTAGTTTAAGACATTTCTTTTTTTAATAATACGAAAATGGTCCTTGATGCAGCGGGAAACCCCGAATAAATGCTTCGGTTTAAGGAAATGTCTGCGACTCCTTAATGCTGTAGCGTAAATTCCAGCTTACAGGCACCCATCTCATGTAGGGTCCAACTCCTACAAGTAATTTACGTTCCTTAAGAAATGAATCGGCTGTATGCAGTTTCCTTCTGCCAAAAGCTTCCCTTTTCTGTCCCGTTTAGACCTCACACTTCATATTTAAAAACACATTTCTCCGGAAACCACTTTGCTTGCCCCGAAAATCCGGCTTTGAATCACTGACCGATGCGTTCAAAATTTCCCTTGCATACTACTAAATAAGCCACATACACCATTCCAAGCCACGGTAGAAGCTTATTCGTTTACATGGAGCCGACTCTAACTCGAGAGACTCATATTTTCTACACCATCACTATGGAAAAAATAACATTGTAGAGATGTCGGAAAGATGTTCTTTGGCCTAAAAGTATAACCTTGCTTTTATATCCTCTTGGCAAATAAACAACTATCCCAGTGTAAAACCAAATGTTACTGAAACCTATTTAACAAATTTAGTTTTCTCTCAAATTTGTCGGTAGGAAATCCGGGCAGCATTGTAGACACTACCGACGTAACATTAGGAAATAAACTAGTTGTTGTTTAGAATGTCTGATTTCATCATTTAACAATAGGCATAAACTGAATGATCTGCATGAGCTGTTCCAAGTGCATCTCCGTTACCGACCTACCTGATACCTGTAATTCCTCTAACAACTAAACACGTGAGTATCCGTATAGTGCATGCTATGTGCCCAACAAACTTGTTATCAAGCCTGCAAAACCCCTTTTAACTCATTAACTGTAAGATGACACCAAGATAAAAAAACATTCAGTAATACCGCCTGTTAGCCCCTGTTTGATCTATTCAGTTGGCAAAACATGTTCATTCTCCCTCAATTTCACCCCTTTTTAATATATATTTATATTTTTTAGAGAAAAAGATCATAACTTTAGTTCTGAAATTGAATCGTATCAATTTTCAATAAAACACAAAACAAGTCACAAGTTATACTTATTTAGTCTATAGTGCTAATGGGTTTTCAAATGCAGTGACTTTGGTATAAAATCCTTGCCATATATTTTATGAAAACAAACAGCCTGTGAAGCGATTGTGAACATATGGAACACGCCGCACATAAATCAAAAACGTCAATAATTGTAAAGAGGGCTATTTGTAATAAAGTATTTTATTATATTTTAAGGGCCATCGTAGTATCCATTTTCGATGCCATGTTGTTACATCCTGCATTTCAGGTCTAACGGGTTGTTCTTTTAATCGGGTTTGTCTAGACTCTCCGACACTTATGTATATACGTTTCTTAGTGTGTATGACTGGGTCAGCTTCTGGTCAGCATTCCAAAGCCTTTGTATTATTACTGATAATTGGTCATCTCTATCAGTAGCTTTGCGCGGGGGACGGGTTATTGAATGTATGGTGACATGCTCGGCGACGCTAATGCTCTCCCGGGTGATCGGTAAAATGCATACAATGAGTCGATTTGGAGGTTCATTGGTGTGACTTGCCTGTTGGTTGTTATAATAAATGAGTCTTTACTACGCCTTTTCATTAAAACTTTGTTTCTAACCAGGTTTTTTGAACAACAAAGTTATTGGGAAATCCCAGGATGTAGGCACTTTCTGTGTTGTTTTCATCCTGCATTTAACATTGACTTTTTCTTTAAACACTGAACTTTATTTTGACTAGATTAACAAGGTTCCACTGTAAACTATTCTGGTATTACCTGGCAAAGTGAATAAAGAAAACAAATACATCTTCAGTTTGAAGATTTTTCTTCTTTCTGTTGGCAACAATTCAATTTCTTATCCTGCATGCTTTGCAGTTGTTGACATATCACGATATGAAAGGGGCAACCACCACCTGTTCTAGACTAGAGTTCATTTAGTTGACATCAAATACTGGTTGCTATGAATCTAAAAATCAATATAATGTACCCCATGTTGTTCATCTAAGAGTGTCTCTATAGCTGATGACATTTGAAAACACCATTGCTCTATATTGGATCAAGTTCTTCTGCAATAATTTTTTCAACTCTATCCAACAATATCTCTACTGTAATTCTGTTTGAATTTAATTAAAAGTCAATCAATGTCTAGTGCCAGTTTACCGGTATGAAGTTTTACCAATTTTGATTCTATTTTGTTTGCTGTAAAATGAAGGGTAAAGCAACACAAAACCCTCCTGTAAGAACATTTTGTATTGCTCTCATCCAACCTGAACAAAACAATAGCTCCAAATACAGTAAAACCCTGATAATGCAACCACCTGTTTAATATAAATAGTAGCCACGCATGTGACTGCTAAATGAAGAACACACTAATTGCAGAAGATTCCTGAAAGTTCTTCATTTAGCAGCCATTTGTCCAGCATGACCATAAATATGGTCATTTTAATGGTGCAATAGCGGGGTTTCACTGTATTCTTTGAAAGAACTTAAGCCATTTTTTCGCCAAAATGTTGCCAAAAGGTCACGGTTACGGTAATTGAAATCCTCAACAGAGGAACAGGCCCTAGCAAATCTGATAAGTTGAAAAATATAAATCCCGTAAGATGTAGCCCGGGGAAAATTCCGATCAAGGTGAGGATAATTAACAAAATTTAAGTCGAAGTCAACTCTTTTGTCATATATTTTAGTTGAACCGTCCGTACGTACGTCCCGAAGATTTTGTATGATCTAATTCTTGAAAAAGTATTTGTCCCATTCTCGCCAAACTTTACACACGTTTGTCATCATAATATCTTGATCAATTTCGACAGCCATGTTAATCATTTTTGTCGTTTCGGAGTTGTGGCATTTTTGACAAAGCGGACACATTTTCTAGTTTAATTTAAGTTTTTTAGGGTAAATTGAAGGAATCATATCAAAATAGGGGTTATCTATATTTAAAATGTCGTCCACATATCGAAAAGTTTCATTAAAGGCAGCTGTAACATCAGACTGTGACACAGGGTTAAGACGCAACACAAAATCTCACTCGTAGCAGTATAAAAACAAATCTGCGACATGAGGTGCGCAATTCGTACCCATGAAGTTTCACGAAATTCCATCCATCAGTTTTCAAGTTATACTCCGGACAAACAATTGATAACAAAAGTAACAAAGGGCAATAACTCTGTAATTAGTTAAACTAAAGTTGTGGTTCCTTTGCACTGAGTTTCTTCTCATTGAGCTCTGTCCTAATATTAAGTGTCATGAAATTCCATTCAGTAGTTTTAAAGTTATACTCCGGATAAACAATTGCTAACCGGACGCCGACGCATACACAGGCATCGCCCCGACAAAAAGGCTCACTATTCTATGAAATATAATAGTCAAGCTAAAATTGACCCTGGGCATAATGGATCCAAGATCCAAGGCCTATGCCTTGAACTTTCAGACGAGAAGGTTTTTAAGTATCTAAATAAGCCTATATCAAACATGGTACCCCAAGGGCAAGGCCTCTCTTTTCATCAGGGGCATTGTTTGAACCTTTGAATCTTTGTACAGTACAATTAGATGCTGTCAAATGCCAAATAAATATCAAGGCTCTACGCCTTGCGGTTATGGACAATTAAATTTTGAAGTTTGTCCTTTCTGTTGCCATTTTGTTGCCATGGCAACCAGAGTTCTTCATGGAATATTTTTATTTAAACATTTTGAATGGGACCAAAGGCCCTTTCCTGTAAAGTTTGGTTAAACTATTCCCAGTTTAAAACAGTAAACTTTTCATCATCTAGATCTGGATCCAACAACGAATATACATTCAAAGCAGCCGATACAGTCATGAGTTTACACTGATACAAACAGTTAAAGTTTATCAATTGATCAATAAATGCCGACAGTTTTCCAGGTTCTTGAAAGCAACGTGGCTGTCACAACACAAAAATACTATATATACTGGTATACACCGTTTCCATGTTGAGCAGATGATGTTTTGACAGGTGTAGGCTATTCGATCAACTTCTAAAGGAAATTCTATTTTGTTAGGCCATCACGTGTCTGGTTTGATAGAAGTGTTTGGGGAGTGATTTTTGTCAGAGGAATTAAAACTTAACAGCAGTTGACATTTAACACAGGTTTGACTTTATTCTATATCAATGCTCCGACGTCAATAATCAGTACACATTGTTATTAATAATAGTTATACCTTATATATATCCAGCAGTCATCAGTTAAGACAGTACTGCAAATGTACTAGGTTGACCAGGCCTTAAATAGTACTGCAAATTTACAAGTTTGACCAGGCCTATAAGTTTTACCAAACTGTTAAACTTGCAGTACTATCTTTCATTTGATTTAGCCTATTATTTAAGAGTACATATTGAAAAACTCCCTAGTATCAAGTTTGTTACATTTTCAAAAGTATCAAGTTAGGAGCCAAACATGAACAGTGAACACTATAAAAAGAACTCCAACATGTACAAAGAGATTTTTAGTATGTGTCACTTTAAATTTCATGTAATTTTTTACCAATACTCTTTCTTTTGATACTTTAAGTAATACATGTATGTGTTGTCAAGTGAATCAGTATCAGATGACAACTGACCCCTGTATTCAAGGAAAAACACCATACCCTGTTGAATAAAACATAAATTATCAATTCGAATACGATCAAAACTTCTTTTAATCATGCGACCTGATTGTTATCCTACCTGGACAGTATATTTTCAACACTTTAGTTTTTTCTGGCAGTTGCTGTCTGATCTCACTTAGACTAACGGTTTTCAATAAATCAAGGACACAACCCAAGCAGACATAGATCAATTTTGCTGGTTATCAAATTTGTTTCATAAACTAGTTCAGTAACCAGCAAATAAGTAAAGACTTTGATTATGAATATTTTAAGAATCAGAATGAAAGCGGACACCTCAAATTTTGGTCAGTTTTCAATAAATCATGGGACATTACCCATGAAGGAATGGGTCGATTTGATACTTTATTGAATTAGAGCAAGATACGATGGTCAAAGAATGTCGAAATAAGACAGCGGACAACATTCAATGTTTCCGCGAGAGTGCATTACTTGCATTTTTGACGCAATAAAATTGACCGAAACACAACGTAAATGTATCAGTGCGCCTCCTATGACGCAACTCAATGTTATATTTAATGTAAATTGTGTAATTGAGGCCAAGAAAACAATAGTGTTGCATTCTTTATATAGCAGTAAGGTTTATTTACAAAAGATCGTCTGTAGCTGTGATGGACACGCTCAGTCAGATAAGGGCACTCAAATCTCGCTTGATTGGCTAAAATCTCTTCTAACCTTTCAGAATAATTAGCCTGCCAAACTGATTGCGCATGTATGTCGATTTGTTTACAAAATCCAACTATTCTTGAAACTAAAATCATTCAATGAGACACCTTTGGTAGTAATTGAGTCTGTTGTCGACTCGTTTATCTTTCTTTATCTCATAGGCGTTTATCAAGCATCAGGTTCTGTTTATATTGACGACAAAGCCGTGAAAGGGCTGATCGTGTCAAAGCAAAACAAGTTGAAAAATAGGACAAACAATTTGAAAGTATTCCAAACCTACTAGCAAGTTCTGGCTAATACACAAATGTAGTATCTATTTTGCCATAACCAGGGTCCAGGAAATATGTTCGGGCTTGTTAAATTCCGGTGATTTTATTTGGAATTTGAAAATATTAAACCCTCTTTAATAAAGGGGGAGTTCCCTAAAACTGGCAATATTATTGGCCGCTTTTGTAAAAAGTGCATGAAATGTTTGATAAACACCTATCATGGAGGAATAAATATGTTTTATGGTAGAAGTTGGTGTCAAATTATTAGCATTTGCGAATTATAAATGCCAAGTTATTTTTTGCTCGGAATGCTTTAATATTCTACATCGACACTAGAAAAATAGAAACTCTGCATATTAGATAAAGAGGCGATGTATGTGTAGAATTCAATAACAAAATTCTAAATATAGAATAACAAAAATACAAAAATGTACGCCAAAACCATAGGAGCCGGCCAAATCGTTTTTTTTTTTTAAATTTCTCGCAGTAATAAATCGTGGCAAATGTTTTATAAATGATTACATAGGTTTTTTAAACAATAAAGTTATAGGGACATCCCCTTTAAACATTTATTTCAATATAGAATTCTTGACCTTTATACTTAAACTCGATTTGCACTAGAGTTGGCGGCCGTTTTTGAGGCCATTTTTAATTCTCGTTAACCTCGTTTGACAAAAAGTATCTTATTCGTGTTTGGCTTTTTCTCAGATCTATTAATTTTGTTCATTTTCGGAACGATAATTTCAAATTGAACACTTGTCTATGATTGAAGTTGAGTTAAATTTTAGTACCCACACCCCACCCACCTTTTTACATGAACGTAAATGTATATGGTCAATATCAAATTTTAATGTAATGAATATTGATCTTATCATTGTAGTGTAAAGACCAAGCCAGCCATGTGGCTTGTTTAATGAATCGGCGTAAAGATGTCAGGCCATTTACGCAAACAATGTATATTTCGTTGGTGAAAAGTTGTATTCAAAAAGACAGATTTGGCGGCCATTTTGTCGGCCATTTTAATTTTCTTTGACCTAAGTTGACAAAGAATCTCTGTTTTAGTTTTGACTTTGGCTATTCCTTAGTTTTACTAAGTGTTTCTTTTTCATTTAACGATGATTTCAAATTGAACGCCATGATTATAGTTGAGTTTATATTGGGAACAAATACCCTACCTACATTTTGAGCATTAACAAAAACTTCTATGTATACTATCCAACTTTAACGTCATGAATATTGATCTTATTATTCCAGAGTAACATATTGACAATAATAATCCCAACGTGTGGGTTGTTTAACTGAATAGGCGTAAAGAGTGGGCCATTTATGCCAAAAGTGTACATTTTTTTTATGGGGATAAGGGGTCATTAAAATCATCAAAAAAGTACATTTTTGTCCCTGAAATTAATATAGATAGTTGATAAAAAAAACCTCTGGTATATTAAAAGTGTGAAACACAGACTTGTTTTAACCCATCTGTGCCCATCGTCCCTTAAAAGGGACACAGCCTACCATTTTATATCCAGATCAGAGGGCTCCTGAAGGAGCCCTCTGATCCGGGTCTGCGTTGTTTGCTGTACTCATGCACATTAATGCTTAATCCAGACGTGTCAATTTCCTTCGTCAAAAATCTCCTTTCAGCGAATTATAGACGTGCTGGAATGAATCTTTAGGCGAGTCAACTTATGAACCCAGGTATAAATGGGTTAAAGTCAAAATGTTTTAAGCGTCCATAACTGATTCATACTAGTGTCTCCAAATATGGC
Organism: Macoma nasuta; assembly: GCA_032359355.1. Taxonomy (NCBI): domain Eukaryota; kingdom Metazoa; phylum Mollusca; class Bivalvia; order Cardiida; family Tellinidae; genus Macoma; species Macoma nasuta. The sequence goes on along the minus strand of JAULCE010265960.1, from coordinate 556 downwards.
GGCCATATTGGCGGCCACCTTGAATATTTTCGAAGGCTCACTGGTCTGACGAAAACACCCTCAATATTCTTGCACTTCGAATATTTTTCTAACGAAATACGGTGACATTATCCGGGGACTTTTATGCACACGGAAGACCATTGCTTTCCCTTGGTTAACCGCAACCAAACCGGGTTAATCGGAGCAAAATCGGTAAAAGAAACAATTTAAAGGCGCTTGCGGCAGTTACAAATCTCGGGTCTCGCGAGAGTTTCGTCATACCGGTGTCAGAGCGTTTCACACATGTTTTGTATAAATACGTGTTACTTGTTACTCATAAAACGATTAATTACATGTAAATGTAATGTGAATGCATTTTTCACATTGCAATTTGATTAATCGTTTTTATGAGTGCAATGGTAATTGGCTGTTTATGGTTCTAAACCGTAGAAAAGTGTGAAAATTGTCATATAGAAAAGAGTCAATAAAATCTTAAAAGTATCGGTTACCCCTTCTTTTTATTTCATATTTCAACAAATATTTGCATGGTCGTTCAAACCAAAAAGTTTAAACAAAA
>JAULCE010265849.1:0-10900 GCA_032359355.1 Macoma nasuta | reverse complement strand
TGATTCTGTTCATAAATAGTAATGAAAGATTCAACACTACTCACGCCCCCTAGCACTGACTTAAGCGGTATTCAATTTTCAAAGCTAACTGTGTAGAAACTCATGATCGCGAAGGACCAGCAAGTATAACAACATTGAGAATGAAGTACGGGGCGACGTATACGGCCGCCACACAGCACTTAACACCTGCTGTTGTGAAATATATAAATTCTGTAAGAGAGAGAATCTTCAAAATCAAGAAAGCCAATTCATGGAGAGAAAATTGCAGACTCGGTTTTATTGAGTCTGTTCATTAAGAGCAATTAAAGATACATTACCCATGCCCCCTAGTACCGGCTTTAGCGGTATTCAATTTTCAAAGCTAAACGTGTAGGAATTAATGATCTCAAAGGTCCAGAAAGTACAAAAATACTGAGAATGAAGTACGGGGCGACATTTTACGGTCGCCACACAACATTTAACTTATATAAATTCTGTAAAATAGAGATCCTTTAAAAGAAAGAAAGCAAATTCATAATATCAATGAAAGACACATTTCATCCTATTTCATTTGTGAAGTTGTTTTAAGTTTTAAGAATTTTAGAGTTTAATATTGAAGATAAATCGTGATGAAAGTTTACTTTTATTTGTAATCCTGTGGAAGATTAACATTCAATACTAGTATGTGAACATGTAAAGGTACATGCATGAAAGCTCAAATGAAAAATTCAGTTATGAAATATACATAAATTGTGTCTTTTTTTGCTTTGCAGATATGAAAGAAAATAAGTTCGTTAAATAGAGGGTATTGAATCAACAGAAATTATTTCCTGACAGTACAGTTGTCATACATAGATGTTATTGTAACAAAAGGTGCGGTAAAATTTCATTCAGACTCGGTTACTACAAGGAACCGACTGAGTGGATTATTCCCAATTGGCGTAGCGGGCCAAATTGAAACTCCTCCGTACTTTCTCGAGCTTTCTCGAATAAATTGATTATTGGTAGCGGGCACTTTCAAAAAGAATGGTGACCTGTCTCCATTATTCAAAGTGCGGCCCGCCAAGGGGTATTTGATGAACTATGCTGTTAACACGACCTTTATTTTTGTCCTTTGATCATGAAGTACATAGACAAAAACTAATAATTCGAATCAGATGTTATTAATTTATACCTTAATTTCCTTAATATTTGGTAGGAAAAAGCTTCACAATCTCTTAAATTAGTTATAAATTGAATGCACACGAAAAATGAATAAGTGATATTTATCCGTGATTTTTGATCTTAGAGTCCAAATCAAAATGAGCCTACCATATAGAAATGTATACGTACTTGTAGTGTTGCGTGTATTTCTAAGTTTATCAATGTGAATGAAATTATATGATCTTGCTCATACGGAAAAGGTTATGAAAACAGTGATATATGTGATCGTGACATTGACCTTAGACACGACAAAAACAAAACTCCTGTTTGGCAATGGTTCGTATCTTATTTTACAATAATACAATAATTTATAAAAATGCCAAGACATACTTTTTGTGACGTATGCTTTCCAAGATTATCAGAAATCTGTTTTGTAGGTAAGGGTTACCCTAACCTTGACCTTTGACCTCAAGTCCTGAATAAGTATTATTACATTATTTTACTGCTCAAGTCAGTGTAGTGATGCTTATATCTAATTGAATATATAATAAGCAGTCAAATATACATATCAATAAATGTAAAATGTTAAAACCAAAATAGTCATTTAAAAGATGGCAGCTCAAGGTCAACAAAGGTCAATGTTGAAATTTCACTGTGCTTTATTTTATTGTCTTGATATGAACTTAATTTGTGTCAAGTTTCATAACTTTAGAACAAAATGCACGATAAATACATAATCCGCATGGCTGGTACTGAGCTGAGAAATAAGCATGTAAACATGGCTGCCAGACCCACTACAATTATGATTCTACAAGTGAGATAATCTGGTGTTCGTGGTAAGTTTCACAGCATAGTTGTTTACAAGTAACAAAATAAATGTACACAAAAGGTATCAAAGTTATTGATATTAAAATGCTCTAATCAGCTTATTATCTCAATTCAGGGGCATTAAATCTGAATTGACCAATTTAATTCAGTTGTCAATCAAAACATGCATAGCCAATGTACCTGAACATATTGTTTAATATTTGTTTGAGATAAAGAGCATACTTGTTTTCATAAGCCTTCCAAACAGTGTTCAACGGACAGGTTTGATTATATACTTTAGCTATGTCAAACAAGTTAAGTATAATGCAGAAGTCCATTTTCAGTTCAGACCATCTTTAAACGAGGTTATTTGTGTTGTTACGTTGTGCATCTCTAGTGTTGTTTGTGGTCGTAATGGTTGTTGAAGTTTAATGGGTCATGAATTAGTGAGAATATATATTTGGGGTACAAAGATGATGTAGTGGAGACGTCTGAAGCCTTTGAACAAATTTCTAGCTATAAATTTCGAATCGATTTCGTAATGTTGAAGTCGGCAGGATGATTTCTGCAAGCCTGGACTACTTTTAAAGTCTGAACTTAACTCCTATTTTGGTAAAACAAACAAAGAACAAAAGTGATCACATACTACATATCTCGCCTCGCATTTACCTAGTACAAAGAGTGACAGCAATGTTGACATACTTCAGGCCAAAGTAGATTGCCCTTTTCACCACCTCACGCAACGCACTGCCCCATAAAGATAACCACATTTGCCAAGTTGTGTCAAAATCCTGTCTGAAGACAAAATGGTTTGACACTTATTTTGATATTTCACCTCTAGTATGTGTGCTTTACCTTTAAGCTACACAACCGGGAATTGAACGTGACACACCGTCCCATTAAGGTAAAAATGTATAGTAAGTTATATCAAATCCTGCCATGCATGTTAAAATAAAATTCAGGCCAAGATTGTTTGGCACTAAATTTGACATTTAACCGAGGTGTGTGATATTGACATTGTAGCTACATACCTACTTTGTAATCGAGACGCATCGTCATATTACGTTGAGCAAATGTGCCAAGTCATTTTAAAATACAGTGAGGAAGTAATAGTCCGGGAAATGCCGTTTACTTGTCCTTTTAGCTACTGAATTTGAATTGGCTACTGTATGCGACACACCGTCTCATCACAGTGTACAATTTTGTCCAGTTATTTGAGAATTCTGTAATAAGCAAGAAAGTTACAGCCCGGAAAGGGTGTTTAAGCTGAATTTCGAAATTTAACAGTTGTTACATTGACCTTGTTACTAAATACCTTGATATTATATGCGAGGTATTGGCTCATCACATTGAATAACAGTGTCAATTATTTGAAAACACTTTAATCAGCAATAAATTACAACCCGGTCAAGTTCGGCCTCACGGACGCACGTACTGATGGATGCACGTACACACATACATACACTCAACATATATTGAAACAAATATGTTAAGCTCCCGTTTAGAGGGCCCAAGAAAGAATTTCCTAATTTCACAAATCAAAAATCCGAGTTTCGAAATATCGATTTCAAATCGGTTTTGAAAATATTTCAATAATACAGGGCTCATCATGCTTTTCGCAGAATATGAAAAAAGAATAGCTGATGTTTTTAAATAGATTATGGATTATCTCTATAAGTTAATTACAAGTTTGGGTTAAAACTCTACCTGCTCTAAATCTTAAACTTTGTTACCATCTTAAAAATCAAATTAGGCGGTTTGTCAAGGCTGACTTTGCTACCAAAGGTTCATTATATTCAAAAAGCAGCCAGTGTTACCAACAACAGACGTATCTTTTATGAGGTGTATGATATGAAGTTACTCTTTTCGTATATAATATTTGTACAAGAAAACTAAAGTTCAGAGAAACAGTACAGACTGCTCGTACATTTAAAATATAGTCGAGTCTCGATAGTTCGAAATTGTGGGGACTATTTGTACAAGAATATATTCGCACTTCGGTGATTCGGACTTGTAACAATAGCCCCCACATCCATGGTATGAGTAAAGAAGTCAATAAAAACGTACTTTTGGAATTCAGGAATTCGAGTTATCCGATTTTGAACTATCGAGACTCGACTGTAGTTATCGGAAGCAAACCGGAACCGAAACGGGTGCGTATTAAATCGGTAAAGGCTTATGCATTCGGGTCAGTTTAAAACTCTCAGAAAGCATAAAAGATTTATACAGCACATCACGTGGTTTCTGATACCTTTGAAACCGGTTTGTGCGCCCTACTTAACGGTCTGTCGTTTTTCGAAATTTGTATTTCCTAACCTTAACTATGTGTTCTCATTTATCAGCCCAATTCTGCAAAATCTACAGTATATTTCCAAAACGGTGTTTCTGCACACTGACGATGTTAAATGACATTCAATTATGACTTATTACTAGAAGACGAACTGAATCAATCGTCACCGGCTTTCACATTAGAACTCCAGTAGTACCATTACAAAACTAATTTAATAAGCACAGAAAGATACATAGACTACAAACAACTAGAGTTAAATTTTGTATAAAAAGGTTAAACAATTGTAAACCTGTTTTATATGAAAACTATTTTTGCAATTATAATGTTCTTTTAAACGAAGGTGTTGAAAACTGCTACCTGTAGATATTCTGGTTCAGAACATAAAATAAAATCCGAGTAAAGACAGTATTGTTTGGTATCTCTCAATTTAAACTTAGATAGATACAGCAGAGGAACTCTATAAATTATAACCGGAATGAAGGCGAATCGGAATGGCATGATCATTGTTGGGGGATATGTCCTATGAACCGTTTTAAAACTATCAAATACTGTATGACACGATTTATAAAGCACATTATGTGTAGTCTTATAGATTTGAATCGTTTTGAGCACAATATTTAACCGCAAACTCACAAGAGTATACCGGAGCAAAAACCACAAACCATCAATTTAATAAGTGTCGGTACTGTAGTGACATTCTACTTTCCAAACTTTCGCATTGACTACGACCTCTGATAATACAGGCAAACAAACTGGATAAAGAATCATGTGGGCCACGTCACGCGAAAAAGGGGCACTTTGACACATGAAAACAGCGGTGACTCAGCAATTTTATGAGCTATCATTCCAGTATCTAGTCACGAAATTTACCATTTGCATTCATTTAAAGATATAATTGGATGTCCTCTAAGATTGCAAACACTGTAGATCCTGACAATTCGCCACGTCAGTGACGTGGCGACTGGTCTGGGGCTACACTGTTTGCTATGTCCAAAGGCCCCTTTTCGCATGACATGGCCCAATTGTGTTTTTGGTTAGCATTTCGCCTTTGTTACATTAGCGATAAAGCTGAGCTGAATGTTCTTCCTTCAATAATAAACAAATGGATTTTCTTTCAGAATGAAACGTAATTTGAACCTCAAAACAAATGCAATTAATCTAATCATATATAATTTTTTATACAGTGAAACTAACTTTTTTCATCATGTTGAAATACTATCATACTCTCATACAAACCGCTTACGATACGCAACAAGTATGAATATGAAAATTAACACATGATTTGTTCTTGACATTTTTCGGTTGCGTCATACTAAAGTGTCAAAAATGTACCTAAAGCATTGTCAATCGGCATTAAAATGAAAGTAGTGGTTGACCATGTGTCAATATAATATGACTGAGCGTGTTAAAATGACAGATGTTTGTGGCGTAACATAACAGTGAAGCAGCACATTATCCATCGCAAATAGACATCTCCTAAAAACTATTTGTGGAACTGAACATAATGTCTGAAATAGTGTTTCCTATAATTTTGTTGATTGTTCAACCTTACAGGTTATGGACTTTTCCCCAAGGTCTACCATAGCTTGTCTGTGTCTACCTCGTGTCGTTCATTTAACCCGTTCGTCAGCAAGGAGGAGGCCTCGATGCTTGTTTATTCAATTAGAACAAAGAGACAAGTTGACTGCTCATGGGCGATAAACCAGCCGGTTGACTGTTACAACGAAAGAAGTTGTGAGTGTCACAAAGATTATTGTACGGTAAGTGTGTTACACAGAAGTAATATAGCACACTTTTCTGTGCGATATTCTTTGCTATCTCTCTTCGATACAAACTTGAAATGTTTTAACTAGTTATCTTTATAATTGGAATTTTGAATATTATTTCATATAACGGCTTGATGTTTTGCACTTGATCATCAAACTATAACGGCGGTATACAACTGATACAATCAACCGTAGCAAGGTGTCACATTTGCACGTGCGTACATATATGGTGGCATTACTTTGCACATGCATATAAAATTGTCCAAGAAAATCAAGGTTCGTGGACATTGCATAGCCACATATTAAACACATCTGTGTTATCTTAAAATCATTAAGCCGCGCATGAAATAATGAATGTAGCTCACAAACAATTGTCAAGTTTAGGTTGCTCGCCCCCGCGAACAGATACAAAATTTATATAAAACTATAAAATGAAAATTGTATTTCCTCGTTAGGTAAACATATCTTAATAATTCTATATTCAATATGTGATTGAAAAGGGTTTGAATTATAGATCATAGGAATATGAAATCGAAGGTTGATTGACTTTCCATATTGTAAATTGTAGAAATTTTGTTTGATATGGCTGTTGCCATTTTGCAAATTTAATGTTTGATAGTAGGGCCGTTTATTTGTCTAGTTTTATATTTTTATAAAGATATGAGTGAAATGAAATATCGATGATAAACATATTTAGAATATTTCAATTTTCAAGCAATTAAACCTATAAATTGTGATTAAATGACCGATTAACCTCGGGTACAATTAGAACCTCCTAAGAAAACGTTCTTAACCGAGCCTTCGCTGACCCTATACCAGCCCTTTTTACGATGTTTGATATTTCATGTTGCTGGTTAGGGTCAGTAGAGCTTCTATAGTAATCAAAGTACTGAAAGAACTCGTGAGGCTATATTTTTAATGTTTGTTGATATTCAACTGTTACTGTAAATTATTGTAAGTTCTGCTTCTTTAGTTACGATTACATGGACATGTACAGTTATGTAGGAGGTGTATTTGCTGAGAAACCTTACCAAAAAGGTTCCACATCTTCAATTGAAATTGAGTAAACCAAACAAAACATGTTCCTATGAACAATATGCATGTAAATGCCAAGTCATATAACTCTGCCTTTAATACTCATTCTGCTAAGTCCTTTTTTAGACTTAGAAAAAAAGACGAGCGCTGGCGTTAGCGTTGCGGTGCTCTTGTTCGTCTTTCGGACATTAGTGTTCGTGTCGACTGTAGGATTCATCTATTACAATTAATCTAGTATGTGGTCATTTTAATTTCTTATCTGCTGCTCTGAACCGTGTCAGTATTATAATTGTTTTATATGAAATGCTTTCTTCCTTTTTTGACCAATGTTTATTGCTTTTCCATAGTATGGTAAATGCTTTTGAAATAAAGCCTGAAACTTATCTTTGACTTTAATCAAATGACTAAGTTACATAATCTGTTAAACATTACATATAGACAGCGCGTGGTATTTGGAGGAGGCCAGAAAATGTAAACAGATAAAACAGGATACATCTGTGATATACTCAAGCTGTAAAACTGACCAATTCATTTTTTTCATTTTATTTCAAATGCGCAAAGTCCCGTAAATCGGGAATCATAAACTCAATGAAAAACAAACTAAGCAAGATATAAGCATATGTAATATTTGATACAATATGTAACGCTAGTATTTACCATCCAACGCGATATGCACAGAACACTGTCAGCACGTACAAACAGTTTCGAGCCAGATCTGTCTAATCTGGCTCCAAAGTGTTTGAAAATTACAGTTATTACATATTCCAACATCTTCCAAAATGGCCATAAAACGGCCAGTTTCTCATATCATTTGCATTTCGTTTATTTCGTTTGGGTAAGTTAGCGTTGAAACGGTAATAAATTTATTACCACTGTACATAATTGTCATGCGAGAAAAATGTTGACATATATGTTTTATTCATCTGCCAGTAAACACAAACATATTCGCTCAAAGAAAAAAGGGAATATCATCGCAAGCAGTTTATATTGAGCACCGCATCTCATTCTCCAATCTATTCTATATATAGATTCAGAAAATCCTACTACTTTTGTCTTGTGCGCGTGCTATCCTAAAATAGCTCGCACTTGAAAAATCCCAAATTATCGAGCGCAATGATAAATGATGCGCAAGATAAATGGCATATATTTGATTTTTTGACAAAGCACCTTGAAAAGACAGTTCGCTGGAAAAAGCAAGGCGCCAAGAAAAGTTCGACTGGGCACAGCACCCTTCTTTAAAGGGCTAGCTGGAGCACTGAAATTTACTGTCTTTGGGAATTAATGCATCATGTGATTTCATGAATATTCATGATTATCACGTGATTTTATCAATATTCGTCGCGCATGAACTCCATTGAGGCACAGTCAACTTAGGACAGAAAATGCATTAGAAATGCATCAAGTTAGCATGTTATATATACTAAAAAAACAGAGAGTGTGCGAACATGTATGTACAGGCATTCTCAGACACGATTCCTCAGATTTGGAAGCCCTGAAATCAAGGATTACTTTCTTCCTGCGCCTGTGTTGTTAGTTTTCAGGAAAAAAGACCGTCCCGCTCTATGGTTTTCAGTTTTCAGTATAATACATATGTTGACACTGGGGGTATGCATACCCTAAAAAACCCGGGGATTGCTTCTCCCGTAAGGGAGAGGAACTTTATTTAATTTATTTATGTTAATATTCATTGGTTTAACATTTAAAACTTATAAATTTATCATAAATATATGTAGTAACCTATTTGTGTCGCGCTGACCGTTGAAATTTGTAAATGTATTTAATCCGACTATAAACTGTGAGGTATTCTCAAATACCAAAGCTCATATTCATAAAACTCAATAAGACGAAAATGTTTTTCAACATTTTCTTAAAAGAAACAATACTTTGCTTCTTTTTAAAGAGGTATATATTAACCTTTATTTGAAATATATGTATATGTGAACATTAAATAACTTCTGTTTAACGTAATTCGATTCATTTCATTTTCGAATCGAGGACAGTTAAAACAAACCGACGATTCAAATGCCATTATTGTAGACGATAACGATGTGGTAGTATCGATTTTAACCACGCCTCTCAGTACAAATCGCTTATGACCTTTGCGTGACGTGGGCGGGGTTATGGCGAAAACTGTATTGGCGCATGGTCTCGAATGTGGCATTTATCACGGACGACTTGACGAATACCCATTCGCACTGAATGTCGGCGGTTTATAAGTCATGAAATAGATAGACATTGCATAAATACAGATAATTAATTTTGTTTTGATGTTCAATTTCCGTCTAGTTGCAACTGGAATATGAAGGTTTACAATAAAATATCACATATAATGCATCACAAATAATAGAATATACATGTGGAAAAACATGCATAAAAATGGAATCGCTTAACAAATCGTAAATATACTACTGAATCTAGCATCTTGTACAAAAGAACAATACAGAGTTCCAGAAAACTAACTACAAACTCATATGATCCCATAGAGTCTGCCATAAAATGGCAACTCAAAAATACAAAATGTTAATGTTGTTTTAACAAAATATGATTTAAAAACAATTCTCCTTAAGTTGTGTTTTTTGAAAACATGTTTTGTATTCAAAATGGGCCAATTTATTGTCGAATTTCATTTCGTTACAATCGCTTTAAAACAGGAGTGAAGAATTTTCCTCCTTTTGTTAAATCTAGACCAGTAATTCGCTTGTATATCGATACTTTTTCAACTGGAATTAATAGTTTTTACAATTGTCACTCCTACTCATGGCAATACGAAGAATGTTTTTATTTATTTTCAAGAATGAGATAGAACAAGAACGTTGGTGCTTACAAAAGCCACCACTGTGTGCAGCGGGACAACAGTGCTACCTTAGTGTACCATGCCCTGGACACCATGAAACAGGTTGTAAAGGTAAACCCTTTCTGCGAGACGCATGTACAGAGAAAACAGTTTGACAAGGTTGTTGTATCCAAAGTCTTCTTTGGTATGGTTGGAAAATTAAATGTAATTATTTCTTAACTGATAAGTGTACCATATGCTCATCCTTGCAACGTTCAATGTACACGTAGCAATGTATATCAGCGGCAAGTAAAGGTATTGAAGAATGAATTTGCACCACGAAATATATCTTGCTATAACTCTACACTTTTGGTCGACTCGGAAAGCAGATTACACAATATTCTCCATGCCGGCGCAGATCATGTATCTAGGCACAGATAAACAAGGTATAAAGTTTATATTTTACAACAAGATGTGACCACACGTTCAAACAACAAAAATTTAAGGTATTGGGACATTTCATAATTTTGCATACGTAAATAGGTATTTTACAGGTGACAACGATGGGAAACCATCAATTGAAATACCTTACTAAAGAAATACCTTACTAACTAAAGAGAATTGTTATTAAATAAATAAGAAGACTAAGAGATGTCACAATCAAACAATGCTTACTAAATGTGCTTTTAAGCGACTGCCAGTCATGGAATTTCTTATATTTTAACGCCTGTCGGATATACTTGTCAGCTGTACAAGCTCTTGTACACTGGTGGTCAAACCCGACCTTAAATATACTGCTTGTAAATCTTATTTGGTAGGTTTAGGAAAAGATGTGACCACACGTTCAAACAACATAAATTTAAGGTATTGGGACATTTCATAATTTTGCATACGTAAATAGGTATTTTACAGGTGACAACGATGGGAATCCATCAATTGAAATACCTTACTAAAGAAATACCTTACTTACTAAAGAGAATTGTTATTAAATAAATAAGAAGACTAAGAGATGTTACGTTCAAACAATGCCTACTAAATGTGCTTTTAAGCGACTGCCAGTCATGGAATTTCTTATATTTTAACGCCTGTCGGATATACTTGTCAGCT
>JAULCE010265738.1:0-10900 GCA_032359355.1 Macoma nasuta | reverse complement strand
AAAACCGAGTCTGCAATTTTCTCTATATGAATTGGCTTTCTTGCTTTTGAAGGATCACCCTTTTACAGAATTTGTATAAAAAAAAAAACTTAATTATTTGAGGGAAACGTTAACATAACATTTTAATGAACTAATTGTTATATGTAACATTAAGCTCGAGCTATTCGTACGGACTGCCACACGATTTTAATATATCCTAAGTTTACTGTATCCACGAACTTGAATAGCTTGTGAAGCCATTTCGTACTCTAGAGCATACAATTTAGCGTTCAAAATACAACTTTTCAGTAGCATAAAATACACGTTCAACAAATAAGACACATCCACATGCATGCAAAGCTTTATGCAATAGCTAAAATCAGTCTGACATGACAACGATTTCAAATCTGTCGAGTGTGAAGTAACGACTTTACCTTAACATGATGTCACGTAGAGAATAAAAGACGACCACTTAGCGTTCTGATAATAAGTAACCGCGGAAAAAGCGGGCTGGTTAACCTAACCCTTTTACCGCCATAGGCGACTCAAATCGACATTGTAAAAAGGTGAAGTCCCTGATCAGACGCCGCCGCAGAAGGAAATGTCTGATCAGGGACTTCACTTTTTTGCATCAAAGTTTATTCCAAATATTACGATTTCGGTAAAATCAAAGTATATTCATTTATTTCCGTTATTTATTTCGTTAGAATATTTGATCCAAAACCAGTTACAGCCGATAATTTTAAATTTGGCGGCGAGAGGCTTAAGGTAAAATATGTTTGACCATCGTTGGGGATTCACTGCAAACGTGTGTTTTAAGGTATCAGTCTAAATGTGCATATAAAAAAGAACGTTTAGTTATAGCGCGTTTAACAGTGTGCAAACAACTGATTCCATGCCGCTAATTGTGTAACAAAATCAAAACAAAAATAAACATATTACAGTTTTACTACTATTTCAGCCTTCGTTTATTTGACAAGCATATACAAAGAGCAAACATACTCAAAGAGTGATACCTGCAAGCAAATTACAATTTGTCTGCTGAAAACTTATAATTGCATTTTTCAACAGTGCAATTTTAAGGTTTTTCCTTTACTGAGAATTTCCTATTTATCACTGTAAAGTATGTAAGAAATTTTGTTTCCGTGTCGTAGCGACTTCGTCGATCAATGGGATGATAAGCTGTGCGCTTCCAGGGTATTTTCATTTTCTTCCCCTATTGTGTAAAACAGTATCGCATGGTACGCAAATTAATTATCTCTGACACTTAAGGGGGTAGCATGTTTTTGTTTGCAAAAATAATCTATATTTATCCGGGGATATATCGTATTTCAGAGCTAGAAAATGTAGTGTCTTTATCAGCTACACATTCCTGAATCTGTGTTGAGTTATATTTAATAGCTTATCAAACTGCAAATAAAATAGATCTAGCAAGAACTAATTTATAAATAACTTTTTTTTTTAAAACGACCTTATGAGTCTAATGTATGTACTGAATCAATATTTAGAATTGCCTCTTGTCAGTGTTGTGGAAGTTTCACACAGTAGCAGCGTAGCACCCGGCTATTAAGTTATCGTCCTATCAACTGCAAATAAAAAAGTGGTGATGTGTCGATGATCGGATGTAATCGATTAGCAGCGTAAAAAGGTCTGTCGAATCCGATGATCGATGTCGTATTGTCATAATCAATTATCGGTTAGGCCACCGCGGCGTGGCTGCAGTCTGTCAAAACCATAACGGTAGGGTCAGACCGGGTACGTCCTGACAGTTCTTATGTTGTTGTTTACCTTTTCACCGATACTCCTACATTATGTTACAAGTGCACCCATTGGTAAAATCTCGACCCCGTCATACTATACATTTGGCCATATTTGACTGGCGGTTTTCGTTGCGATTGTTGGATAAGTTGTGAAAGTTTCAATTCGAATGGAACTCGGCTTTTCAATTGTCGAATATTAAAAAAATAGCGTTAACCTTGCTACCTGACCAAACAAGCATGGCGGCGAAAACATCCAAAAGCAGGAAGCAATTTATTTTCGTTAATATTATTTTCTATTCGACTGATACAAACTCGTCGATATCGTAAATATGCTGCGCACTGGCTCCATCCCATTTACCGCCAGTCGAATACGGCCCGCAGCAAGGGACAGAACTCCTATTTAAAATGTGCTTACAAATGGCGGAAAACTATTGTTTCAGTTCGAGCTAAACGGGAGATCGAGCCAAGCTCGACCTGTCGAAGTTCGATTGTAAGTCGGGGAAGTGCCTTTTTTGCCGGACTTATTTTAGCGATCTATACTGATACAATACGTTCCTATAAAAGTAAATTGGCATATTTCATGTACATAATTTGTCTCTCTGATGGGCCTAAATTAGATTGTCTCTTGCAGATATGAACATTGCCTTTGCTGTAAATTACACATATATATTTATGCATTAATTGCAAATACTGTTTGAGTGGTGGGTTCTGAGTTCGACGCATGCTATCTATTCAACAAGTCTGAAACCAAAAATTCGACAGTGTAATATATCACAAGGCAGACATGACTTATCGAACTGCTTCATTGCAGATTGCCTATTATAGAATATTTTACTTTTCTTTCGACGTTTTTGTTTGTATATTGATTGGTGTTTGCAGACATTGCATTATTTCAATACATTAAAATATACCGAGACAGGATGGTATAACTCATCTCTGACATTGATTGTTATATGTTTTGCATCAATAATTATTCTGAAACTGTATTTATCTAACCTGTAACAACGTGAAAACTCATATGTAGGATTAAACATTTAAGCGAATGGTATATTTCCAAAACCGATTTTTAATTATTCAAAGTTGGCACCTACCTGGCTGGTAGATAGTGACAGCTTAACACAACCAGTTACAACATACCCATCGAGTAGTTCGCAAGGAAATTAACTTGTATAAGCTTACTTTTTACGCTGGATCGAAGAGTGTTCGGTAATAAATATTTATTTTGAAAGGTTTCCAACTGCTCGAAGCGCAAAAGCTTTTGAATTCAATTCATTGAATCTATCAATGGATTATTAAGAGATTTTCTACGAGACAGTAGCTATATGTTTTACATTAACGTTATTGTAAGTACATGTAATCGAAAATACCAATTGGCTGAGGTCACAGAAAAAGGGGCACTCGGACATATCACAAAAGCGCTGGCCCTTTTTTTCAGCGCAATTATTCAAACATGCAGTCACGAAATTTATCATTTGAATTCATTTTAAGGCAGAATTCGATGTTTTCTAAGATTGCAAACAGTACAGACCCTGACCAGTCGCCATGTCAGTGATGTGGCTGCTGGTCTGAGGCTACACTCTTTGCTATGTCCGGTTGCGCCTTTCCGCGTGATGCTGCCCAATTTATTATGACATATTGCTTTGTTTTATGACATATTTCATGCAGTTTTATGAATATACAGTTGTTATCGCGACCTTGGTTTAGTAAAACTTATGCTTGAATCGAAATGGAAATCTTAAAAACATATTGGATTTCGCTTTGTAGATATGTGTAGAAATAGGGGACGATTTTAAACGATTGAATTACCAAAGTTGGAAAGTGTTTGAACTTGGGGTTATTCGAACTTATTAGAATAGTCCTATAAATTTCGACATATCGAATTTCGACTGTATAAAAAGCAATTGCTTCATTTCTCAAAATATTTTAATACCGTTCATAATTAAAACCCTCTCAGGTAGCTAAGTTCATTCTTTTCATCAGATGTTAGATGTCTGTTCTAATAATGCGGGTAATTGATCTTCTATTACTATATGAATTTCTGTTCTAATAATAAAGTATATGCTATTATATCAATAATTATTACTTGTTGCCATTTCAAACGAGTATATGTATGCTTATTGGTAACAGAACTACATTGATTGCTCCATAAACATAATGTATGTGTACGTTAATTAATATACCGCCTGTCCTATCAAAAAGGTACGTAAGTTTCAATGAACCTGTTGACAACTAGGTACCTCTTTACAGAAACAATCAATGGGTACCTTATATTCCGTATGCTAGTCTATACTCATTCTCAAGGAAAGTATAAAATGTAAAGGATGATTATCTAAGAGACGATAAAACACCAATATTGAGTGTCTTTGCAAACACTGTGGAAAATGAAGCATTTGCTCATCATGTTTTCAATGGTTATTTGCTACCGATGCCTCGAAAGCATTTTGGCCACGTCACGCGAAAAGGGGCACTCGGACATAGCAAACAGTGTAGCCCCAGACCGACTGACGTGGTGGTTAGCCAGGGTCTGCACTGTTTTCAATCTTAGAGGACATTAAATTCTACCTTTAAATGAATAAAACATGGTAAATTTCGTGACTAGATTCGGGAATAATAGTGCTGGAAAAGAGACGAGTGCCTTTTTTCGCGTGACGTGGCCCATTTTATATGGAGAGGAAGGTGAAATGTATACAAAACAAATATATGCAAAACATTCAATATTGTTGCAAGTTAAGCGATCCATACTTAATATAATCAAAATAGAATATATAAATACATGTATGCGGAAATAATATGTTATTGGAGAAAATATTGATAATTTCAATAAATCTACATGTAGTCCAGGCAAACATCAAACGTTTGATTTCTTACTAAGTGGAATGGTTTTACCTTTGAGGCTTAACGTACTGCATATATGTTTTAATGTTGATGTATTTGTTACGAATTATGTGGTCAAGGGTAAATGGTTTATTTTAGATTATAGCTGAAAAATTTGTTCAAATGTTACTGTACAATTCTCATACAGATACTCTGTACATAACACGTCTGTGTAGTTACAATTGTGATGATCTGACATAGCATGTCTTATGTTTGTTCGTGTTAATAAACAGATAAAATATATAATACAGTATTGTATATACAGTATGCACGTCTGATACCAAACTGTTATACAGAACATAATATCTAAACTAATTAAAGAGAAGAGGAATAGTACGTGGGCTAAACGAAACTCTTATTTTTAGCATAGTTATGTTTTTATTAGCTACACTTAAATCGCACACTATCGTCATTGGGTATCACAGGAATATATCGATGGCTTGGTGCAAAATAATTGTAACTCCTTCACATTTGTGAAGGAGTTACAATAGATTTGCACCAAGCCATCGATACCTACAACAACCTATTTATTAGCCAATATTCTTATTATTGGCTCTATTTCAGTTGAAATCTCAAAATATGTTATATATACAACATATTTACTCGAAGGTTAATGTCATCAATATTCGTGTGAATGTGAGTAGCATTGACCATTTATCACGAGAGAAAAAACAACAGAAAACACTTGGAATTCTTTTTAAATGGAATAAGAATTTTAAAGAAAGTGTCAGGCCCGGTCCCTGGCTGCATTCCTTTATCTTATCATTGCTATTGATATTGAAACTTGAAGCGCTCGTCAATAGTACATGACCTTTGTGTTATCTTTCTGACTAGCTTTAATCTGATTATCTATTGCATTTATTCATACTTCCTTTCAGAAGTCTTATTAATTACGCTTATATGCATGCATGAAGAGCAAACGCTGTTTACGCGGCGGAATGTTATGAGTACATCTTTGTTTAGATCAAAGGCTGTATAGCTTTGATGCGTAACTAACTCATTAACCCCTTTTATGACGCAATCAATTCTGTGCATGCGCAAGATTGTGTCTGCTTCATTTTCAAACAGAGATTAACTACATTGTTGGCACAAATATTGGCCGAGTGTAAAGCTGCTCGGACCCGGATGAGACGCCGAGTAGTTACTCGGCGTCTCATACGGATCTAAGCTATGTGTATATTACACTATGGTTCGAGGTAAGCAGTGAAAGGGTTAATCAGCAATTATAACATATATTTAGATCCTGTTCATCTTCCAAACAATTCGGCATATAACTAAATAATTATCTACGTAATACTTTTGATTAAAACATTCCCGAAACAGTGCCTTTATCGTTGTAAAGGAATAATATGCATGTTTTTGCGTTATTGCAGCTTTAAAACGGGTTATAAATAATAACTCTACTCAAAGTGATCGTTGAACTCTTTTTGTTACATTGCGAAAACAATCTCGATTCAATCGATGAAATATATTGCAAACAATGCGAACAAAACGTCTCCAGAACATACACAATACTACTTTGGGCCTTGGGTGTGTTCTAACTTGCAACTTGATATCAGTTTGTTTTGTTTTGAGTATGCGTGGTTATTTGATTACTTGGTCCGTAAAAGGGACAAAGAAGTACAGAGTGTTCAGCTTGGTTGATTTAGTGACAGATATATAGAAGAGAGTTCTAAACAGCCAAATCCTGTAAAGAGACCCCTCGTTAGAATTATCTTTTCAAAACATTTTAATAAGTGGTCACTCTATAAGGTTTGGTGAAACAACATAGAAAATGATGTCAATTAATATCATTAACGCATGCTTTTTTAAGGTTCTGCTAAATATTATAGATGTAAAACATATAATTAATATTTCATAAAGCGATATAATGTGTGATTCAAATATTCCATAGTTTCATACGAAATAACCAATATATCGTTGGTGATGTTCTAAGTGGGCGTAAATGCTATTTGGCAAGTGGCATTTTCAGACGAACTTCTATAGGTCGAGCTCGGTTGAATCGAATTTATGCTTGTCGAACAAATTATATATGGACCAAAACATAAAGGTTTTTGTTGTGTAAGCACATATGTTAGTTGCAGGGACTATTTTGATAAGTCTCAAGTACCGGAAGATCGAATGAAATTCGAACTTCAGGTAATTGAGTCTTATCAAAATAACCCCTGCAACTTCGAACCAACGACGTTCGACTGTAGTTGAGTAACTATACAAATACAAATGAGCTAACTTGAAACCGGACGATACACACATTGATAAGCAAAACCAGGGACCATCTACTGACGTAGCGTTGATGTCAACTTCGTCAATGCATTTTTATGACGCCACATTTTCCGCAACAAACTTTCTGAAGGACGTTTTGACCAGCGTGTAAAAACTCGCCAATGCTTGGGTTATATGATTTAGGCTAACTCGTTTGATATAAATGATAAGGACTAAACACTCATGTTATATCATCTGTATAAAACAATTAAGTCCTTTTGTGGGTGCTATAACTATTACGTACAAAACTCGGAATATCTTGCATTATCAATATTTATCACATTAATTAGCATAATATACTGCTATAAATGCATGTTATTAATATCGCAAATAACTGCAGTCGAACTTCGATAGGTCACGCTCGGTTGGCTCGAATTTATGCTTTGCAAATACATTAATTATGGACCAAAACATAAAGATTTTTGTTGTGTAAGCACATATGTTAGTTGCAGGGACTATTTTGATTAGTCTCAGTTACCGGAAGATCGAATGAAATTCGAACTTCAGGTAATTGAGTCTTATCAAAATAATCCCTGCAACTTCGAACCAACGACGTTCGACTGTAGTTGAGTAACTATACAAAATACAAATGAGCTAACTTGAAACCGGACGATACACACATTGAAACTCGCATTGAAACTCGCCAATGCTTGCGTTATATGATTTAGGTCAACTCGTTTGATATAAATGATAAGGACTGAACACTCATGTTATATCATCTGTATAAAACAATTAGATATATTCCATTAATACTCGAAGAGCAGTTACGCTATTGTGCTATTATGCACCATATCTTTATATCCTGACAATAACTACTGCAGCGGGCTACTGAGATATATACAACATGAATGCAATGACCTAAATACATGTAATTAGGTCATTGGTGTATGTGATATGCAATATAGATGAATGCACACGTGAAGAATACGATACTTTTAAGCGTAATGTTAAACATAGCTTTGTCGGGATTTGTCACACAACGAGGCGTTTCTTTAAAATGCGCTGATGTGTAATGAAATGAATTACATTTTATAAAGTGTAAGCTGCTTGGTAAAGTAAGATACGCTTGTCATCATGTTTCTTTATATTGTGGTAGGTTTTGCTGCTTACTTCGTCATTAAAAGATTTTTAGGATCATTAAAGCTATCAGGATATGGAGATCGCCATGTGTTCATCACTGGGTGTGATTCTGGGTTTGGGAACTTGCTGGCCAAGCGTCTAGATGGCCTTGGGTTTCGCGTCTTCGCTGCTTGCCTCACCAAGGCCGCGATAGAAAGCTTACAGAAGACGTGCTCGGGGAGACTGCACGCGCTGGAGTTGGACGTTACACAAGACGCGAGCATCGAGAAGTGTCTGGAGGAGGTCAAGAGACAGCTGCCGGGAAATAAAGGTATGTTTAATGTGCATTGCATATCGTCGGTTTCGATCCAAAAAGCCGTAAGTGCCCTTTTGGAAAAGGGCACTTACGGCTATTTGGATCGAAACCGACGATATGCAATATGGTTTGCAATAAAATTAACAATGTTGTGGTTGGCATTGTTCTTGGCCTCTTAAGACTAAACACTTACATAGGGTCGTCCAGAATGTAGTTGCTGAGCATGTATTGTCCATTTCTGTGGGGACTCTTAACAAATTTGTCACAAAAGGGAACTTGGCCATGTTGCCGCCCGTAACGGTGAAATGGCACCGAAGGCTAAAAAGAGACCTACCAGTGTCGCTCCTACAGTTATTACATCCACACGGTCAATGGTGTCAATAGCAGACCCACTAATCCAACGTGAAATGACTGCGAAGTTAGGTGAAAATCAGCTCAACACAAAGAAAATTATTAATTGCAGGCAAAGGTCTTTGAAACTGCGGAACGGTAATTGGAAAATGCACGTTACTTCTGAGGAAGCGATGCTATATCAAGTAGGGATCTTTGACACATGAAGAATATTCGAAACATTGCCACGGTGACAGGCACACACTTTGTTATGTGTGATGTTTTTGCTGCAGGTTTCAAGGCATGGGCTGATGTTTGATACAATAGCAAAACTTAACAAAGAATAATTGACAAAGGCACAATTGTGAACTCACAGTACTTTGTTCAAACGTGGCTAAAACCATTTTATCGAAATAATGTAAGACTCATCTTTCTTAGAGACAGTTCCAAAGGCATACTTTTTAACAAATACCCTGCATCGAGCAACATAGCGAAACACGCCATTCAGTACCTCAATGACACCAATGTTAACCCTTAGCCTGCTAGTCGCGACTAAGGTGATTATTCAAACTGCTTGGATCCAGATCAAACGCCGAGTAACTCGGCGTCTGATCTGGCTCCAAGCTGTTTGACACTCGGACAATAGGTTCACAAAAATTTAAGAAAATCGAACGATATTTAAAAATGAAGCAGACGACATTTTCAGCAGACGAGAATTTTCGTAGCAGGCGAAGGGTTAATACTCTGAATATTATTATAGGTGCATATTTAGCAACACATCTTAAATAATATTAATACAGAGACATACATAAATCATAATGCCATAATCAATCTAATCTCATTACTCTGGATCTAGATCAGCTACATGCAACGAGATCGCTGAATCAGGCTCATGCACGATCCATGTATCTATAGTCTATAGCAAAAGTCGAACTATCAGTTGACTTCAGAAAGTACTATATTTCATTCAAATTTTACATACATGTATGTGTATATGCATATCCAGTTTAATACCTTAACCCGTTCACTGCCCTATCCCGAGTGTAGTAACATATGCAAACAGATTGGATCCTGATGAGCCGCTGAGTAACTCGGCGTTTCATTTGGATCCAATCTGTTTGACACTCGGCAAAGGTATTTGCTTACGGTCAAGAGAGTGTGCCAATTCTCAAGCGAAAGTAGAACAAATATTGCGCATGTGCAAAACCTGCCTTACAGTGAAGGGGTTAAAACATGACTGTGAGTCCTTCAGTTTCTATATCTTCTACGTTACCTGTCTACCTATACGTTTTTTTCTGAACCTGATCTAAGTATACACGATAAAGTTGATTAAGGTCTGGATGTAGACTATTTGAGTCCAATAATATAACGTTTACAACTTTTACAACCGTAACATCTAAATTGCCTTTACAAACAAAAGTCAAGCATTCGTGGCCTAACGAAAGAGTTTTAACAGCCTATTTTTAGGTGCAGGTAAATATAACACCTCTTATGTATAATCGCCTCTTCTTTGTTTAACTCTTTCGGCGCCGTAGTCGCCTTAATGCGCCATTGCAAACAGTGCAGTCACAGATCAGCCGCCGCCTTTCCAAGACGGCGTCTGATCAGGGACTTCACTTTTTGCAATATAAATTAGTTTTATAAAAGAGGTATCGGCAAGTGTAACTTTTTGTTTAGATTTATTTGCTTTTCTTCTCGTAAAAATATTTTATCTGAAACGTGTCACAGACGACAGTTTTAAATTTGGCGCCAAAAGGATTAACCGTCGCCGTTTACGTGGCTATTTTGGACGCATCCACATCGAAAGAATTTGATGACAAGGATTTATGTAGGGTCAAGGATTAGAAATACATGTATAGCGCATTATCTCGTATTCAGCATAAGTTCAAAAAGATTAAGATCTAACTGGTTTTAGGCCATAATCTTATTGTGTTCGTTAGCTTCTAATGGCGGATTACTAACTACAAAGCTACACAATAACACGATTGAATACGCTAAAAACACTACAGAATAGAACATACATGTATATGTAACCATAAACACATCGATAGATTCTATTGGACCAACATTTACTTATGTATACAAATAAACAAACAAACAATAAACCATGTCGTATATAACTATAACTAGTTTAATTAGGTCAGTCACTTTGTTTACATAACACACACAATCAAAATAAGTCGTGTTGTTGTTTAGAAATGTTGTAAAATATAGTTGGAATATTACTACGTGGCAAACCTGTGAATGATGTACAGTCCCCATGGCCGAGTGGTAGAGACGTTGGCTTATCAAACCAGACGTCGTGAGTTCAAGTCTTACC
>JAULCE010265627.1:0-10900 GCA_032359355.1 Macoma nasuta | reverse complement strand
TATTGGTCTAGCAAAGTAAACAACTAGCGGGAGATCGTATTCAAAAATGCAGCGTCTGAATAGAAACGGAGTGTATTTTTTAGAACGCTGCGAAGGGAGCATAATCAAAGAGTAGCTGTGCTAAATCACCCTTGCGCAACAAATGTGTATTTCATCTTTAATATCAAAATAGGTTTCAACATGCTTAAGAATGCAGCTACGAAAACATAGATTCGTATAGTTTACGAGGGAGCATGCAGTTCCGGATATTACATATATCTTATCGGATAAAACCCCCCTCCTATCCCCAAAACGTATCAGTGCGTTTGTTCCAAAGTGCCCTGGCTACGCCCCTGTTTACCAGCCGGTGGCTCACACCTGATAGTAGCTAGGCAGATTAGTGATAAAATCATGCACTTAGTGATGCAAGCATGAAAATTTCAGGATGTGTTTGTCTTGACCTAACATTGTGAAAAAACCCGTTAGCCACGAAAAAAATTCAAAATGGCGGCCATTTTTCAAGATGGCCGCCATTTTCGATTTTTCTACTTGCCATTGCCTTTTTACCTATCAAAATAATCAACAATCTTCAGATTTAAACATTTTTTGTATTGTAGATATCTCATTTAGATAGGATTGAGTAAATTCGACAACTCTGAGGCATCTTTGTATCCAAATAAAGAGATAATGTGTCATTATTTTGATCTGGACTCAATTTTTGATCTGGTTTCAATTTCCATACTGAAGTTATCTTGTTGTATTTTAGTCTACATAGAAGTACAACACTATAAATTGTTTATTTGCTAAAATGGGTATTGAAGTGAACATGCAGCAATCGCCATAACATTCATGTAACAGTGTATTTATACCGAAACGGTCGTTTTCTACCCACAAGGTGTATTTATGTTTTGATTCCAGACGATAACATCTTACCAGTTTGTACTCTTTTTACACCTTTATTTCAACTATTCTAAATTTTGTTTCTTTATAAAACCTTGAGACACCATTTGTATACGGTAGTTGAACCTTGGGGTCTAGTTCTCACATTTGCAACTGCACAATTCAGTGCAAGTAAGCCCATATCGATAGCATTTGCATCTGCCACCGCACTGTGTTTTGCATCCACATTTGGTCAGCTGTTTGCAACTTTCTGCGATTTGCGGAAGCGTTGTCCAAACAATCTGCCATAGCGCATTCTGCTTCCTCCAGCCCCACTCACTGGGGCTTTCAATTTTCATCTGACATAGAGTTGCCTGACCCCAGATGCAGCCTGCTTGATATGACGCTCGTTTTGAGTGTTCACACAGAGCTGCTCGAGTAGGAGGAATGGCGTCATAAGGCCTTTGCTTACGTGCAAACATATCAAGTCTAGCTTCGTCTATATCTGACACTGAACTTGATCTATCATACATTGTAATAACAAATCGTTCAAGAACACGTTGGTCTTCCTCGCTGATATGTAGTGGATGCTGGCCCAGCTTTGCGAAGACAGCTGATGCTTCTTGGTGTACGTTCCATGTTTGCCATGCAATTTTTTTTTCCTTTTCCACGGAACGCTGATACAACATCACAGCCAGTGAAAGCATGGAAAAAAGGAAGACCTTTAGATTTTTCTGGACCAATTGATGCGGCGATGTCATGCACCGGAATCCATCTCGTGTTTTGTCCTTGTCCAAATTCAAACCATAACTCTTCAAGACCATTGTCTTTGAATAAATGTACCAAACTGACGGCAATGACAAGAACATCAGTGTCACTGGCTTTTAGCAATACTATTTTGTGGCCTTCTGAAATAGCGTGCCTGGCATGCACGAACATTCGTGTATCTGCCTCTTCATGGTTGCAGGGTGTTAAACCTTTGAGATCGATATCTTGACTGCCTATCGCACGATCTTCTTTTGTGACAATAACATTATTATTTGTGAACGCTTCAACTAATTTGTCTGCTAAAAAGTTAAAGAGGTCAGTTTTGTTGTCACTGTCTCTCAAGAAACTTTGCCAGTTAGGCGGAATCTTCCCTCTTTCTGTTACCCTGCGTCTAGCCCCTTGGCCTCGCTTTGCTCTAGTTTCTGTTTTCAAACTACACGGCCAATAAACATCAAAAACGATGTCTGTTCTCTTGTGTGATGAACAAAACCGTTGTATTCTGGGCACCACGTCTTGAGAAGCATATTCTCCAAATGTCTTGGAGGTTCTTGGAGGCAATGCATTGACCAATGCTGAACCATCTATTATAATGACAGATGAGTCTGGCTTTGTGCCTGTTGGTGTAGTTAGGGCTTCAAGAATTGACGTCAGCTGTGCTTTTTGAGTCGAGTAGAGATTTCCTCCATTGCTAAGTGCAGCAGGGAATGGCTGATTTTCATGTCGGAAAAATTCAATAAGGTCACATTCTCTAGACTGACAGGAGATGAACAGCTTAGAAAAGAGACGACAGTCATCTTTCAAACTCTTTTGTTTCAAATCATGAGACACCGGATCTGGTCTCTTTTCAAAGAAGTCGAGTTTATTCTTTTTAAGGGGTTCGTAGAATGTACCACCATTTTCTTTTTCCAATTCTTCCATGAACGTTTTGAAACGCTGCTTGCCATTGTCATGGTGAGTAGTCACCATTAGGGCAGAACTGGTAGCAGCAACTACCTTTGTGTCCAGGGTAAGTAGCTCTGCCGTTTCTTCCTGGAAAGGGTTACCCTTTTCCTTCATGACTTTGTACATGCTTTCAACTTTGTGAAGAAATGTTTTTTGAGACCGCGATGTTTGCTCATGGTGCCTTGCACCTTCATTTGCATCTTTAGCTGCAGAAGTACATTCATATTCAGCGGCTAGATGACTAACTTCCGGTCCAGCGATCATCCACCGTCTTAAAGCCGATGGATCTTTTGGCACACCGATAACACCACCTTCGCCTTTGATGACAGCATTAGCTTGTTCGTGCGCTTGGTCAATGGCCATAGCAGAAAATGGTCGTCTCGATTTAAAGACAACAAATTTTCCATCATGAAATTCCTTGGAAACGGAAGGAATACGCTGTTCTAGGGACAGCATGTCTCTTAGGTGAACTGGCAGCCATCGTGCATAGTTTGTGTTGTTGTTAGCAAAGAAAAAAGGTATCAGAGCAGATAAGGCTTCAAGATATAAGGTGAAATTGGCCTCACGGAAAGCTCGCACCAGACTTAAAATTGTTAACTGCATTGTCAACACGGTATACCAGTAGTTGAACTGGGGGCTTTCAGCTTTCCGCTTCTTACACCATTCTTCAAAAGCCAGAGCTGCCTGAGTGTGTTCGTCGTGTTCTGTACGGTAATAATCAAAGGCTTCTCTCAGTAGTTTGTAAAGGCTACATGCTGTAATTTGGTGACTGTTTCTCGTTCTTGTCACACTAGAAGCAGAGAGAAAGGACTCGGCAGTTCCGGGTTAAGCTATATCTGCTTCTACAAAGGCTCATATTCAACCACTGGACTTAAGAAATGTTCCAATCGATTTTAATGCTGCCATCTGAATATGCAGACCACCAAACAAGGCAAAAAATGTGTCTTTATCCTACCGGCCATTGTCACTGTACTTGTTTAGCGACGCAATATATTAGCTGATCAACTGCCATGACAGGAATATGTTCCGGATTAACGTATTCAACTGAATACTTCACTTTATCAATCACATGTCGCGCTGCTGCCACTGAGTGAGCTGGCTTGCGAAGAAGAATTAACAGTGACGCAATGCACACTTCGGATGCGTGACCTCTACTTTTCTTATAAATGGTGGGCTGACCAAGTATTGTTGGCAGTTTCATCAAAGTCAAAGGTGAGACAAACATTTTCCAACCATTAACACTCATCTGCAAGATCGAAATTTGCAGATACTGTATCGAGATTTGTTTGGGAACAAACTTTTGGGGGACATGGCTTCTATGTTGCGAAGACAGCCGGATGAGCATTGGTAAAAGATTCTGGAAGATCCGGAACGTTCTTCACTGTTCGATCTCTGATCGAAATTGGTTCCCGCTTTTCTCCTTCATTATCTTCGGAAGGATACTGAAATAATGATATAAGTGTCCCATGAAAAGAGGTCGTAGCAGTATTTGCTGTCGGATTATGATCTATGTTATCCATGCTGTAGTGAAGACCCCCTTTCTTAGAAGAAAGGGACAATCCTACACACAACTCCTTCATCCATGTATCTGTCAATAACTGCATCAAATTACTGAGCTGATATTACCAGAGCTCTGTCATACGGAATGCTAAGTCCATGGCATAGACTGACATTCCCATGAAAAGTGGAAATGGGGTTTAGCATCTTTTAGCATGTCTGTTTGTTGAAGCGGCCTCTCGATATTTTGAAACTCAGTTATATTGCAGAAGCTGTGCCATCGCCAAATCATTTTTTGTTGCCCATATTGAAGCTGAGATCTGATATTGGCCCCATGTTTAATCATGCAGACAAACTGAGGTAGAGTCGAGGGAATCGCATCATCAACGCATCCTGTTTGAAAATTGCCATCAAATGTGCATGTATGATCAACCATATGCCTTCGCAATATCTTGGTTGATTTTCAAAGGACTATAGCTTCATAATAATCCCATACATTGGACACAGTTTATCCAATATCCTATTTAAACGGTAAGAGACCATTTCGTCTACTATAGTGTGCTTCGAACTGAGGGATCTCAGTCAATAGAGTGTCCTTAAATCTGGTAGAATAAACATCTGATACCGATGACTGAATTCCAAATTGTTCAAGACTCTGCTTGTAGAGTGTAACACCATCTATAAGCCGGGACACTACATGGTTATTAGAATTGGTGTTTTTTCTACTATATTACCCAAAAGTTCTGAAAAAACGAGTGGATAGATGTCATATCCTCGTGACTTGATTTTGTCTATTTTATCTATTGAAAGATGAGTCCTCTCCTTGTTTTATGAAGTCATCAGACAGGATCTATGATACCTCAGTTCCTGTGCAACAACATCTCCACTATTAAGTCTAGAAACAATTTTCCATCATCTAAGTTTTTTACGCATTCATTGAGCCTCTTGTCAAGTTTTATTGTCATAGCTTGTCTTAAGTCAGCCTTTGGATCCTCGTTATCACATGAGAAACCCTTTAGACTGATATGACCTATAATCTTTATAAGAAAACACCACCTTGAATGGCAGTCATCTTTAAAATGGCGGCCTTCTCGAATTTCGGGAACGTTGATTAATGAATTTCATTAATTTATCATATGTTTCTATACATTATTTTCTTGTGAATATTCCCAAAAAAATAAGATACTGGGACATATTATGCTATATTTTTGTGGAAAACGGGACCGGAAATGGCCGCCATTTTTAGTTGGTGGCAATCATGAATTTTGGGAATGTTGATAATGTTCATTAATTTGTTAAGTGTTAAGATACATCTTTACCGGTGAATATTTACCGGTGAAAAATTTAGTTACTGGGACATTAAAATAAAATGCTTTATTTTTGTGAAAAAGGGACCGGAAATGGCGGCCAATTTGAAACGGTGGCCATCATAACTTTTGGGAATGTTGATTAATAAATTTCATAAATTTGGAAAGGGTTTAGATAAAAAAAATTCGTGTGAATATTCCCAAATTTTTAATAATTTAGACTTTATATGCTATATTTTTATGAAAAAAAGACCGGAAATGGCGGCCATTTTTAAACGGTGGCCATCATGAATTTCAGGTGGCTAACGGGTTTTTTAAGTGTAGCTACCCTATCAGAGCTTACGTTCGAAGTTTACTGCTTGCATCACTAAGTGCATGATTTTAGCGAAAAATTGAGTTAATCTGCCCAGCTAATATAGGCGACTACGGCAGTGAGAGGGTTAAGATGAAAGCATTTGAACGAGACTTGATATTCTCTATTGTTTTTCTGTAGGTTACGTATGTGACGATGAACCCATCAGCACCCGCCATGTTCTATCAATGCGCCGACGTTAATGTCTGGTAGCCATTTAGGAGTTTAGGGGTATACCTGGAAGTAGAGTATACACAATGTTTTTTGGTTGAATCGGGTCACTGAGACCATAAATATTAAAAATTTGCTTGGTGAAAAAATGTTTTAACGAAATAAATCACAAAAACGATTAAATATTTGTTGTATATTCCAAACCTGTTAACCCGGGACTAAAATTTATTGCAAAATAGTGAAGTCCCAGATCAGACACCGTCTTATAAGGCGGCGTCTTATCTGGGACTGCACTATTTTCAACGGCGGATTTAGGCGACTTCGGCGGTGAAAGAGTTAACCTTTCAAGACACGACCTCATAAGTTATTGCCATGACATATTATTATACGAAGTTTGTATCAATCTCATCCCTCCTAAACTCTCAGGTGGCAGGATTAAGTCGCGTGTCATCTCAACAGATTCAGGTTACGCCATGATTCATGATGCCCAAGAGGACAAGACACATCTGATGTAGCTAAATGAAGCCAAGATAGATGACACGCTGTCATTAAACCAATCCTCAAATTCCCGCTTCAGTGATAGTGTTCAAATGGCAATTTAAAATTAGATTTTCTCGTATTTTCCAAACAAACTGCGGAAACGGTACACTGGGAGAAACGTTATTATTTAACCTCGAACAAGATAGACGCTTAAATTAAAAATTCCATTGTTATATGTATGCCGAATATGTTATATACATATTCAAAAGTTATACCTTAAGATACAATGCTATGCATGTTTGTATATGTATATATATATATATATGTATATGTAAATGTAAATGTCAATTTACTGTATATGATGGAATAAAAATCAATACAAAAAAAGAGATAGACGCTTGCACAAGCAGTTTAGAGCCAGATCATACGCCGAGTGAATCGGCGTTTGATCTGGCTCCAACCTGTTTGAAACTTGCAAGCGTCATTAGGTGTATACTAGCGTTTTAAACACTAAATACCTGTGCACAGAGTTCAAGTAACCACCATGTTCAATTTACCCTCCGTTATCTGAAATCGATTTGATATTACCCCCTCGACTTTCTGATTACCCCTCTTGTTTGTTTAAAATTTATACAATTTACCACCAGCAAAGCCTTTCTTTATTAATTAAGCTGTAATGACGAATAAGCATATATATATCTTGTGATAGAAGGTCCAAATGCAGTCTGACCTTGATCAGAATCATCGGTTAATATAGATTAAGACAAGCAAATGTAACAAAGGGCAATAACTCCGTAATCAAGCAAATAAGAGTTCTTAAACACTGCACTACCTCTTATTGATCTGTACCATCGTATGATGTTATATGATATTCCATCCAGTAGTATACATGGGGGGATTCTTGTCAGCGCTAGTTCTCAGAAACTACTGAAAGGAATTCAACGAAACTTAATGTTAACTGTCATAGAAGTGCAGATGAGCAAGACATATTCAATTTTGGGCTCCATGAATTTCCTACTGAGTTATGGCCCTTTGATTATTTCTACATATATACAAGAGGGATATTCTTGTTAGCGCTAGTTCTGTACAACTACTGAATGGAATTTAACCAAACTTTATGTGAAGTGTCACAATGAATTGGAGATGTGCAAGATATATTTTTGTCCGTCTGTCAGTCCGTCCGTCTGTACGTCAGTCCATACGTCTCATTCTTGTCAGCTCTAGTTCTCGGAAACTACTGAAAGGAATTCAACGATGTGAACTCAATGTGAAGTGTCACTATGGAGTGGAGATGTGCAAGACGTATGCAATTTTGGGCTCAATGAGTTTCAATTTGAGTTATGGCCCTTTGATTATTTCTACATATATACTTGAGGGAGATTCTTGTCAGCGCTAGTTCCCTGCAACTACTGAATGGAATTTTATGAAACTTGATGAAGTGTCACTATGAATTGGAGATGTGCAAGATGTATGTATTTTTGGGCTCTATGAATTTCCTACATATTTAAGGTTGACAGTGTGTCAAAGATGCACCCAACAAATTACAAACTTTGATCAAGTCCCTTGATCTCCAGCAGCAGCTAGCTCACTTTGATGCCAGCCACAGTGAAAATGCAATGTTTCAGTGGGGACGCAATTACATGCACCAAGTTCCGACTATGTTGCAGTTTCAACGTGCCACATGACAGAGTGACTGGCTTATACACCTGTCCTCTCTTGAGAAACTGTGCTCTTACATATTTGCATATAATCGGCTTGATTATTCATAGCACATTCCGGAATGTGTTGCACGCATGTACGAGTTGAAGACAACGGACCCAGAAACCTGGAGTTTCTTTGCTTCAGGAGGATTTACGGTCAACACATTCAACCAGATACCTTTCACTCGTCTCGGATTAGATCATGCTCAGGAGCAACAGAACAAAAATCTAAAAGGCCAGGATGCAATCAACGGTATAACACAATCACCAGCTACACTTCTCAAATTGTGTATGTGTGCTCCAGAACTTGCACGAATTGATATTGCTAGTGAAGCCGAGATGATGGTTGGGATTGCAAACCAGGATCTGGCTAGATCAATACATCACTGCCTCAATCAGCCAAGAGTACTTACACAAGAGCGAGCCATTAAAAAGCTACAACAGATGAACAAGACATGTACAAGCTCATTACAAAGGAGGTTATCTCCAAATCAACCAAGGAAAGCATCTTAGCCTTTAAAAAACAAGGATCATTGGCTATGAAGTGATTTGTTGAAGAACGGATATGTGGAGATTCCAACCTATGGGATACAATAACAAAATGTGAGA
Organism: Macoma nasuta; assembly: GCA_032359355.1. NCBI lineage: Eukaryota > Metazoa > Mollusca > Bivalvia > Cardiida > Tellinidae > Macoma > Macoma nasuta. Next base: position 2,216 of record JAULCE010265627.1, on the reverse strand, counting down.
ACATTTTCTGCAATGCCACCACAAAGATATTGAAGCTGCAAGCCAAATCTGAAGTACTGACAATTCGTGCATCTGCAGGTCTGATGTCAACATTGCTCATCATTGCACGTTCATCTAGTCAGGTTGATCTTGAAGATGTGATTGGCAACTACGAGTTTTCTGTATCTTACCATGTACTCATGAAATTAGATGGTTCAGTTCATCCAACTGTATACAAAGGTAAAGTACTTGCTATGATTGAAAAGCGTCCAACAGATGTCCCTGATGCAGCTCCAATACCTGATCATTACACAAACACATGCCTCATAATTGACGCTGTGGCTGTTGTCCAGGAGCTCAAGTCGGTGAAACCACGTGTGAACTGTAAGACACTTAGTGATGCATTTGTGTCGATAATAGACAGCAATACCCAGAACTATGATCTCACCAGAGTTATATTTGACAACTACTCGGTAGACAGTTCCCTAAAGGAAGCAACACGTGAACGGCGGAGAGGGACCAAGTCCACCGCCAAAGGTTATAAAGTGGATGACTCAATTAAAATCAAAAACAACAAATTATTTCTTGGTAGCAACGAAACAAAGGACTCGCTAACACTATACCTGGTACAGAAGCTAATAGACAATGCAAAAGTGCATGTTATTACAGCAAGTCACAAAAGTGTCATGTCAAACAGAGCTGGTGGTGTAAATCCAGGTGGAAATTCCCAGGAGAAAGCTGATACGTTGATGATCTTACATGCAACACATGCAGTGAGAGACAGATTTACTGTTCATATCATGAATCCTGACACAGACGTTTTGCTCCTTGTATTACATCGTGTTCCTCTGCTCGGAGAGAATAGTGCAATTTATCATGGGTGTAGGTGTACAACGCCGACTTATAATGTTGAAACCAATTTACGATGCTCTAGGATCAAACAAGGCAGGTGCCTTGCCAAAGTGGCATGTTTTAACTGGTTCTGATACAACTGAGCACATCAACGGTAAATCCAAGAAGGCATGCTTCCAAGCTTTCTTGAAAGCTAGTCCGAGCATCATCACTGCTATATCATCACACGGCCACAAACTCTCAGGTGGACCTTATTCAAACAACAAGGAACTGATAAAGGAGTTGATATGTTGCCTCCAACATTTGGCGCATGGCTTGAACATATTAAACGTGCACACTGACAAGCTGCATTTTGGAAACAGGATCTTGTACTAAACCCTTTTGTGCCAGACCCTACCAAGCTTGGTTGGACAAAACAGAAAGAGAGGTTGGTACCAGAGTTATCAAATATCGCACCAGCTCCGACTGCAGTTGTAGAATTGGTAAGGTGTTCATTGGTGCCAGTAATCCAAATACGATAAACAAATGTATTTCAGTGAGATGTTCATGCCGAGTCAGTTATCTAGCTTGTACAGAACTCTGCCGATGTGAAACAGATGCAGACATGTGCCAAAACATGAACAATAATGCCGTGGACCCTGATGACTTTGAATAGGCTTATTATACATCGTATAACGCGCGCGCGTGTGTGTGTTTGTGTAAAGGTGGTAGATAACCATTAGTGCTCGAGCATGTTGCTCTTTAAAATCCTTGTGGTATCTATTGTGTAATTAATCATTACAAAATCTCCAGCAAATGATAGAGATGACTGTTACCTGCTTCAGCAAGACTAATGATATAATAAATAACAGATAAAGCGGTCTGAAAAATGTATCGTCTAAATATTGCATATAATACAAATAATGTGGACCTAAAAGTTGTTATATTTTGATTATTAATTCTGCATGGCAGCCATCTTGGATACCAAAATGGCTGCCAATGGTGTAATCTAATGTTATCTGTTACTACAGAAATGTGTTCCTTAACCCTTTTTTGTGGGTATTGACACTAAAAGCATGTCTCTATGACATATAAAAAGGTAGATATAAGGAAATCCAGATTTCTCCATGGCGGCCATCTTTGATATCAAAATGGCCGCCAATGCGATCAGCTGACATTATCTGTACACACGGGTATAGGTTCATTGGCCCAAAAAATATGGGTGTAGACACTAAAATCATGAATTCATGTTGTCTATAGGCCGAGATATGGTAGATAGGAGGTTTCAACAGTGGCCATTTTGAAATCCAAGATGGCCGCTCTTCGGGAATTATGAAAAATTGCCAACATTGGTTTTCATGTTTCCCAATAGTGTTTAAATGATCCCTGAAAGTTTCAAAGATTGT